>WOXC01010308.1:0-72814 GCA_011680675.1 Gymnobelideus leadbeateri
AGCCTTAAGCTATTTCCCACCCTTAATCTCATCATTGGAGTCTGACCTCAGTGCCCTCAAGATCCTCCTTAGACTCTTCCTCAAGACCCTACTGAAAGGCTTCCTTTAGAGTACCTGTAATTCTCCCACTGTCTTTTTGTATGTAAATTCTATCTTGCTTCCATGAACTCATTCTGTGTCAGTTATTCAGGCCTGCTTGTTAATAGAAGATTCATATATATTTATGCTTCTTAAGAGTCCACATAAACTTTGCTTTTCTTTGGCTGAGAGAAGATTAGAGTCAAATTTATTTGGCAGGACCCTGAGTTTCGGTATTTTGGGGTCTTGAGCACCCCTAAACCTCAACAGTAGTACACTCAGTAGCAATAGGGAAGTTAGGAAGAGGGTTGAGTTTTGGGGAAAAGAAAATGAGTTCAGTTTTAGACTTGTTGAGTTTAAGATGCTTAGGGATTTATACTATGAAGTAAGGTAATTGGAGATATGAGACTAGAGGTCAGAAGAGAGATTGGGACTGTTTAAGGATTTTTGAAAATCATCAGCATAGAAATGATAATTAAATCCTTGGCAGCTGATAAGATCACTAAGTGAAGTTGTATAGGGGAAGAGGAGAAGTAGGTCTAAGTAGGACAAAGCTCATTGGGATCTGGGTGTTACCTGGATGAAGATCCAGCAAAGGAGACTGGAGTGTTCAGATTAAGTTAGGATAAAAACTAGGAGAGGTATCTCTCAAACTTGAAGAGAGTGACTGATAGCATCAGAGGCAAAGGAGAGGACAGGCAGCAAGAGAATTGAGAATATGCCTTTAGATTTGACAATTAAGAGATTGCTAGTAAGAGAGAGCAGTTCATTTGAATGATGAAGTCAGAAACCAGAATATAGAAAAGAAAAAAGTGAGAGAAAAGAAAGGTAGAGGCACCTATTATTCCATCCTGGGAATTTTATGCAGTGGTTCCCTGGTTTCTTATGAATCCACAAAGTTCTTGCTTCCATTAGATGCTGATTCAGTTTCTTTTGTCTTGCAATATTTATTTATGGAGGTTTGTAATTTTTTATGTGTTTTGCTATATTAGAACAAACTTTAATTAGAATGCCCTCCATATTAATTAATTAATTTTTTTCCCTCTTGGTCCCTTTGACTTCTCTATTTTTAATGGTATTCATTCAGGGCTTGACTGGAGGGTAGCTTTTTCACTGACCATTCGTCCCTGCCCCAAAGGGGAAGGACTGGCTGCAGCTGGCAGATCCAATTTAGTTATGCACATTGGCCCTCTATCTCAGTTTCTTCTCTTTTTTAGTTCTATGGGTACACTGAATAAACATCTTCCACATTTCCTAGGGTTTGGATAATAGTTTCTTTTTCCTTGAAATTCTCTAAAGTAAGGATTCCTTCAGACAGAAGAAAGCATCTCCTCCTAACTGTTCCTCCCCACCCCCATTTTTCCTCTTTTCTACTCTTTAGATAACTGAGCAGAGTTGATGCTTTCTATCTTGTAACAGGCTGATGGAGAAAGATCAATGATGTGTACCATCAGAATCTCTGAAGCAACTAGAAAATCTTTGAGAGAGTACCAAAGTACTGTGGATAGGTTTATACACCCAGACAGAACATCTTGACTTTTGGGAGACGGGTTTTGCATGATGCCTATTGAATCAGAATTCTTTATGGTTAATTCATATAACTGTTGCTTTGCCCTGCTTTCTTTTATGTTGTATAGATTCAGCTGTAATTGTCCTACCTCTGACACATAAATTCAGTTCTTGTGCTTTTTTTTTTCTTGGAGAGTTAATGGAATCTGGAGAAAATGTCTACACCTCAGTGTTGTTTGTTGCCACTCTGCAGGTTTTACCCATTGCTCCTACTGAATCCTTGATATAAGTTGGTATATTTCAGAAAAATAGAGGTAAAACTCTATAAAACTAAGACTAAATTCATCCAGTTAGGGATTACTATTCTAATGCATGGACTTCAAGGAAGGAAATTAGGAGCATTTTGGATATTACATTATAGGTTTGAGTAGATAAGAATGGTATAGATATTTGATTCTTAATCAGATTATGTTGGACCATTGCTATTGTGGGATATTCTTGGTCGTAAAATTTATTGTGAGCTATAAGACTAACTCCTGTGTTGGTTTAGAGAATATTGTTACATCCCAAGTTAACAAGAATTTATTAAGCATCTATTATGTGGCAGGCACTGTTCGATAAATAAAAAGTAAACAAAAACACTGAAGCAGCAAGTACCCCAACATCCCCAGGGTGGCTGCCAACACAGGTTCCTAGATCTCCTTTTCAAAAGGAAAGCAACTCAAAATCAGTTAACAAGCTCACTTTAATAAATCAAATATATACCATTTACCTAGTTCAGGGGGAAAAGGTCAGCACCCTGAACTTCAGAGTATACAGACAGATCAAACAGGCTTCCAAACTGTCCAACCATTATCAATACCAAAATCACAGTTACCAGAGAGGGAAGCATCAACATCTGGGTTTTCAAAGCCAGGGGGCTCTCAATGGCTGCCCAGAGTCTCATCTGGTCAAATCACACAACACTTCTCAAAGTGAGCCCCAAAGCAAAGCCTCACAGGTTCAGAGAATGTAACCACCCTCTGGACCCACTGCCCAATCACACAGCTTCTTGGTGTGGGCATTCCTGAAAACCAAGCCTCCTGCCATAGGCTCCATGCGACCACATTCAGCCTATTAGGAGGCAGAGTATATTTTCAAATCAAGGAAGGTTTTCAGAGTCTCTTAAGCCAATCAAAGGGCCTAGGGTCAGGGAAGATCTTAAAATCTGCATTTTCATTACAAACACTCATCAAAACTCTTTTTATTTCTTTTTCTTTTTCTGCTTTTTGGAGGGAAATTGGGGTTAAGTGACTTGCCCAAGGTCACATGGCTAGTTTTTGTGTTAAGTATCTGAGGCCAGATTTGAACCCAGGTCCTCCTGACTCCAGGGCAGGTGCTCTATTCACTGTGCCACCTAGCTGCCCCCATCAAAACTCTTAAAACAAAATCAGTCCCTGCTTTAAGTAGCACAAAATACAGTGGAGGATACAAAATGCAAACAAACATGTACAAAGAAGATAAACATAGGGTAAAGTGGAGATAGGCACTAAGAACTAAGTGAATTGGAATGGTAATATTGTATAGAAAGTACTTAAAAAATAAAGATGCTTTCAGAATAATAAATCATTATAGTTAATGCATTGGCAGTATAAATAATCAGATTCATAGAATTTAAGATCTGAAGAGGTCTTCAGAACCTGTGCACTCTAGCCTTATTTTACAGATAAGGAATCCTTGATAGGTTTTTGTAATGACATACCTCTAGTCTTGGCCTAGGTTAGAGACAGTACTGGATCTGAAAACTGAGTTTTTCTAATTTCCATTATTCATTTGTTAGACTTTTTTTGTCATTAAACTAAGGTGAGCTTTCATATGTTCTCATTTGAACCTCATCAGTAAGGCTTATTGAAGCCTGTGAGGCAAGGACAGTTATCACCCTCATTTTCCATATGGAAAAGCACAAGCTAGAAAAGATTAAGTGACTTGCCTAGACTCACATAGGCTGCAAGTATCTGAGGCAAGATAAGGACTTGGTCTTTCTTATTTCAAGTTCAAGGATCTATATGTTATAAACAAAGTAACATGATTGCAGTTTGTGGACTGAAAGAAGAGATCCTTCACTGACAATTCTGCACAGAATCTGATCTGTGCATTCCCTCATGGGACCAGACACCCACAGGCTCCCCACAGTAGCAGAACCTTCTGTTCAATCATTGGCCCCCCTCTAGACATGTCATCCTCTTTCCTTGGCCATCCTTCTCCTGAATGGTTCTTCTCTTCCTGCCAGAGTAGCCCCTGATCAGACAATGGGACAGTACTCCAGTACCAAGTGTGTCAGTTTGAATCCCAACTGGTTTGAACCAGCTTGGTCTAGTCTCCCTGCCCTTTTTGTAGGTTTCTTTATATGACTGGATAGTATTGTGTGGGATGAAAAACCCCATTCATAGTTTTAATCAAAAACACGGAAATTGCTTAGGATAAAAAAAGGAAATTTTATTCTCTTCCCCTGGGAGAAGAGGGCGGCCCTCCCCATGGGGAGTCAAGGAGAGGAGGCCTGTTACAAAAGACAAAACAAGAATTTATACCTTAATGCATTCAAGCCCCTCCTCCTGGCTGTCCCTTCTCCCATTGGCTGAGAGGCAGGCTCAAATCTTCTCCAATGGCAAATAACAAGGAAGCCCACCACTATCCCTTAGTGGCTGGGATATGGGCTTAGAAAGAACAGGGAAATAGGGGATAGCCAATTTAAATGTACCTATCCTTATTTGGCAAATGTCAAAGTGAGGAAGGGAGGGACTAAAATCATCAGCAAAGGTTGGAGGTCGAAAAACCCTAAAGGGCCTAATGCCGATAAGGATGTGGCAAACAAGGGTGGCTTTCAAAAGACTCCTGAAAGGGCTTGCTGCTGATTGACAGCAGAAGTGAAGGGGGGGGGGTGGTAAAGTAGACAGTCAGAAGTGACACCAATTTATAAGACACATTCTGAGAAGTTTTCAAGTTTTCTCTTCCCAGACAATATGTTCTGCCCTTTTCTCTTAGGACCTTTTCTCTTCCATACATCCTGTGCAGGATCGTTTCCTAAACATTCATAGTTCTATAGAATCTGTGGAAACCAAACTTATCAGTATTTTTCACATATATACTATCCTCTTAACTTACATTTTCACAGAAACTGTTCGTAGTACATAGTTTATTAAAAGATGTGTCAAAGATCAGCCCTTTTGTCATGCATACTCCTTTGATTATTTTCAAATTTTTTCAGTATAGGTAGACAAGGAGATAAGTCCTTGAGGAGTACAGGCATGTGACAATTTATTATCTGTGCTGAGCCTCTGAGCTAATTCTAGAAGCAGCTTTATCCATATTTCTATGATAGGAGTTCTTAACCTAGGGCCTTTGAAATTGTCATTTTAATATTTTGATAGCTGAATTACAGCATAATTAATTTCCTCTGTAAACTTATATGTCTGAGAATGGGTTCACTGTTTCTCAACAAATATTTATTAACTTATTATTTGGCAACTGGTCCCATTGTTGAATTCCATGATGGATCAAGATCCCCAAGAGTAAAATTTGGAAGTGGATTTCATTGCCACGGTACTGCCGGGGTCACATACCCAAATCAGACAGTGAGTTTGCATGGATGGTATGCCAGTTTTTAAAGAGATTCAATATCCAGGTTATATAAGCCAAAACTACAATCAGTGATTGGTCAGTGTACATTTGAATTTCCAGAGCGTGAAGTTTACCTTGGGCTGAGAGACAGTAAGCCTAGAATGGGAGGAGATGGGGTGATCAGGAGGGCAGCAGGGGATGGAGGAGGATGGAGAAATCTCTGGCTGGGTGTGGCAGGGGGGATAAGGGAGAAATATCTGGCTGGGTTTTTAACCCTAGGCTGAAATTCCTGCTCACCAATCAGTTCCGGGGGGAAAGGGTGGAGTTGTGCTCAACATTCCCTACTTTTCTTTGTAGGTATGTCAAACCTTTGACATGGCTGGGGCCACATCATCCAGGTTACCCAATTCTGTTCCTAAAGGATGGCAGCAGGGGTCCCTGATAATGAATATTTTAACGGAGTTAACACGAGACTTGAGAAATTGTAGAAAGTGATGATTAATGAGACGGTCATACAGTCAGGGCTATGGTCAGGAGGAGGAGAGGATCAACCAAGGCTGATACCAATGTAGTGAGCCAGGGGGATATCCAGAACAGGGACTGATACCAATTCTTAGAATTTTCCAGCTCCCTCTGTCTATTAGCAATATTTTGGCATACCAACTTCAGACTCTCCCTCTGAGTTGTTTGCATAGAAACAACAAGCCTCACCAAGGGCTGCACACAGGCCACTCTGTTTAAGAGAAAGAAGGTCAAGGCCTCTTTGGGTCTGAAGAACCACCTCTGCCAGAGTCTGCCTGTCTTTCCAGGGTTGAGATGGACTGCTCTGTGTGGGAGAGGTTGATATTTGCCTGTGTACTTAAGGCCTGATAGTTGGCCTCCCCCTTAATCAGGGGTGCCATCCTGGTCCCTGCAGAACCCACAAGGCCCAAGCCTATTAAGATGGGAATTCGAAGTAGTACTGCCTGCTTTCTGTGGTAGCTCAGTTGCCCTTCTGGGGAAAATTAATGTCAACCTTGTTCACCTGGGAGAAGGGTGACCTGGGGAATTATGGCCACTAAGATACACAGGGGGCCCTCAGTGTGTTGTTGTCTTCTGAGGAACACTGTAGCAGAGACACACTGGGTAAGGCCATTGTGGCATGGCCACCAGGCTCCTAGAGGGGCGGGGAAGTAGTGTGAGCTAGAGGCCTGAATCTTGTGGATTTGCCTACAACTTGAGCTATACTGAGAGCTGGATAAAGGAATGGGGATGATATGAGGCAGAAACCTGTTCCCTGTACATCCCCAAGGGTGAGCCTTGGGTGGTCCCACTCAATTCTCTGTGTTGGAAGTAGGGGTGACTGAGGCATTTAGTGCCACCCCTACATAATAAGGAGGCTGGGGTTCAACACAGATCCAGCAATCTTTTCCCAACATGTGGTTAGAGCTGTTAAGTGTTTTATGAACAGCTGGCAGGAGGATAAGTAAAGGGACTTGATAAATGTGAGATTCTTGAATCTTTGAAGATGGGGGATGTATGACCTGACCAGGGGCCCATGCGGTGACAGCTGGTATTGTGATTTGGACATCGGGTTTCCCTATTGGGGCAGGGATAGCTTAAGTAATGGGGTGATGATCAGGGAGGGGCGTAGGAGGCTTCTTGGTTACAGTCAGTACTACCATCTTTCCCACTTGCCCCTCCTCCTCCTCCTCATCCAGAACAACCATGGTCCCGCAGGCAGGAACAATGATTCCCAGGACCTGAGAGACCGGGACTCCCCAGGTGGGGTCAGAGGGGTTTTGAATATTGAGATCAAGCGTGGGTTGCCAGGGGTCAGACCCAGTTGTATGGATTTGAAACAATGGGTCCAGTCCCTCACTACCACCTGCCCTGTAGCACAGGGAGGCACCAGGGCTAGGAGAGGGGGGGTGGTAAGCTGTGACAGAAGCACAGGCGTAAGGGCATCCTGTGTCTGAACAGAGGAAGTAACCTGCATCTGCTGGTGGAGCCCCAAATAGTCCAGTTATGGGGTAAAGGGGGTGAGGGGGAGCTGTATGTGCTCTAGGTTCTGGAAAGTCCAGGATTGTCTATTTCCTGTAGTTACCACCCAGGCATAGCTTGGTCTGGGGCCATGGGGATTGTGGGGGACCTCGCAAGGAGGTAAAAGGAGGATCAGGAAGAGGATGGGATAAGTCTTAGCTTTAGGGGGTCCTTGTGGACTTCTGCTATCCATTCTGAGGTGACAGAGGCTTCACTCTGGTATAATGGAGGCAGGTGGGAATAGAGTCCACTTTGACAGCAGTGGGTATAGTGACGATCACGACGTGTGACCCCTTCCACCTCAGCTCCAGACCCTTAGTGATGAATTTCTTTACCAGCACAGAATCTCCAGGTTGAAACAGGTGCGCTGAGGCTGAGCTCGGGTTCCAGAAGGCGGTGTGGACTGAGGGGAGGAGTTTTTCTGAGTGTCTACAGAACCTCTAGGAACTTGATGAAGGAAGATTTAGTGATTTCAGCATTTAGGTATTCCCAGATTAGAGGAAGAATGGGTAGTGGTCTTCCAAACATATGTCAGGGGATGGTCTGGACTTTCTCAGCCTTGAGTTCTGAGCTCTGAGAAAATTTCAGATGCCAGCTGCTCAAGGAAGTCAAACCTGAGTGGCTTCTATCCCCTAAGGCCAAGGATCTGACCCAGTTCTCATGGGGAAGCCAACTCAAGGGACAATTTCATTACCCACCCAGAGAATGTATCTACCAATACCAGGAGATACCTGTAGCCCTGCACATGTGGTTTTTGTCTCAGTGAAATCGACCTCCCAGTGTTCCCCTGGCTACAATTTCATTAAAGAGTGTTTTTGCTGCTATTAGGGAGTTGGTCTTCTAGGAGCCACCAATCTGACTCCTCCCTTTTTCCCTTTTGCTTTATGGGCAAAGGAATCATCCTTTGTCCATCCATTGTCTCATTGAACTTTTATGAAGAAAGTTAGTTGAAAACTGTTAAAACGATCTTAAGTAGTTTGCATAACTTTTTGCACATATTCTAATTCTACATGAGAAATAATACTAGATTTTCCCTTAAGCTAACAAAAAACTCAAATGTAGAGATTCCATTCCTAGGGGATTGGAAGGGACCTCACAGCCTGGACCTGATTAATGACCCGAAGGCAATCATAGACAGTGGGGGAGAGTGGAATAGTTTTAGGGTTGGGGAGCAGAGTGGCAGGGTTAAGAACAGAGGTTCTTGAAAAAGTCAGAGGAGGCTGATCCAGGAGGAGAGCCTGGTATTGGGATAGTAGGAGTTAAAAAGCCAGTGGGTAGGATCACTATGGAGTAGAGTCACCACAGAATGAGGGGCGGAGATGGAAAGGGGCTGACCCAAGGAAAGCTTATCAGCTTCCATAACAGGGAGAGCCATTGCAGCTAAGGCCTGGAAGCTAAGGGGCCAGCCAGCAGCCACTGAATCTAGACGTTTGGAAAGATAGGCACCAGGGGCCCAGGGTTTGGGTAAGAACTCCTTTAGCCATCCCATTAGATTCAGCAACAAAAAGATAGAAAGGCTTGGTAATATCAGGTAGGGATAAGGCAGGCGATGAGGCCTAGGCAGCCTTAAGGGTATCAAAAGACTTTTCCTCTGGACCAGACCAAGAAAGGTGTCTGGCTCCTGCAGTGGCAGAATAAAGAGGTTTTGCAATTTCTGCAAAACCCCAAATCCAGAGCTGGCAGTAACGTAACCAAAAAATTCTTGAGCCTGTTTCCCCCCCCCCCCCCCCTTTGGGGTTGGTAAGTCTAAAATGGTTTGGATTTGGGAGGGGGAAAGGGATCAAGTACTCCCTGAGAGAATGTAACCAAGATAGGTGACCTGAGATAAACAGATTTGCTCGGTAACCCAAAGAAAGCAAGAGAGAAAGAAGGTCGGAGGTGGCAGATAAACCCGAGCTTTCAGTAGGTGCCTGAAGGATGAGGTCATCAATATACAGGATTAAGAAGCAAGAGGGGTGGGTTTCAAGGAAGGGGATAAGGTCCTTATGGGGGGCCTCATCGAAGAGGTTAGGGGAGTTCTTAGGGGAGTTCTTGAAACCCTGGGGCAGACATGTCCAGGTTAACTGGCTGGAATACCCACCTTCAGGGTCTATCGAGGTGAAAGCAAAAAGAGGTTGACTAGTGGGGATTAGGGGGATATTGAAGAAAGCATCTTTGAGATCCTTTTAATGTCAGGGGCAGACTGGGAAACAAAAGCAATATTTAAGGCTTAGGCATTTTTAGGGACCTCAGCGTCAATAGGAGTGTCCAAGAGCTGGGGGCCACAAGGATTCGGATACCCCTTTGGAAAGAACAGTTTCTAAGCCGGAGAGGGGGATAGTTGATGAGGTCTAGCCAGACATCAATATAAAGGAACTGATCTGGATGTCCTAGATTCCCTGTGACCACCTGCCACACTCACTGATTGGATAATTTGCTTGTTGAAACTTCCCTGAGGTGGCCAGCCCACCCCAAATGTGGGCCACTCATTCATGCAATAAGAAATGAGTTTCCTCTTCTTCAAGGGGTCCCCATAATCTGCCCTGTCCTGGTAGGCTACTCTGAAATGGCTTAGTATTCACCCCAGGGGAGTTTTTGATGTACTGGCTGAACCTCCCATGTTCTCGGACGAAAAGACAAACAATATAGTCTTATGAACAAATATATCTTCCCAGTGGTAATCAGAAAAGCTACCTTGAAGGTGCTCATCTGATAGCCACTTGAATACTTGCTTTGCAGAATAAAAACAGGGAGGCTTTAAGCAAATGTGATCAAGACAAAACTTTATGAACACAGAATGGACAGACAAATTACAGTCCCTATCCACTTGTTTGCCTCCTGCATATTCTGAACAGGAAGCAAATGGGCTCAAGTGAATAAAGGACACATAGATACAGACATTAATCATATAACCAGACCATTTACAGACAAGAGGGATGACGTCTTGGGCTTTGCCTGGGAAGGAGATGTCCCCTGCACAAATGGCTGTCTAGCCCTTCTCCCCCTCCAAGAAATAGGACAGAACTTTACTCACCCCCAAACTGGAGGTCCTGGATCAGGAAAAGGCTCAATGAGGAGCAAGTCAAAGTCGAGAGGCAGGTCCAATCTTTCCCTCCTCAAGACCTGTGGCCCTGGAACGTCCTCAGGGGCTAGCCCCCCTAGGGATCGGGGTGAGCAGATGCCTAGCTCCCGAGGCTGAGAGCTCTTCTTATTTGGGGATCTTTGTGGTACCATGGAACACCACAGATCTTGCTGGGGCCTCCAAATATGTTGAGCTCCATGATGTAGGGAGACAAAAGATCCCGGAGGGTAAAATTTGGAAGTGGATTTCATTGCCACAGGACTGCCAGGGTCACATACCCAAATTAGATAGTGAGTTGGCATGGACAGTGTGCAGGTTTTTAAGGAGATTCAATATTCAGGTTACGTAAGCTGAAACTACAATCAGTGATTGGTCAGTGTGTATTTGAATTTTCTGCGAGTGAAGTTTACCCTAGGTTGAGAGACAGGAACCCTAGAATGGGCAGAGATGAGGTGATCAGGAGGGGTGCAGGGGACAAGGGATGGAGAAATATGCAGATCAGGTGATCAGGAGGGGGGCAGGTGATGGGGGAGAATGGAAAAGTCTCTGGCCATGTGTGGCGGGGGGGTGGGGGGGCATGAGGGAGAAATCTCTGGCTGGGTTTTTACCTTAGGCTGAAATTCCTGCTCACTGATCAGTTGGGGGAAGGAAGGGTGGAGTTGTGCTCAACAGCATCACTTCTGCCAAGTAGAGGGAGAAGAAATGGATGCACTCCCAGGTTTTATATTTTTGGGCTCAAAAGATCACTGTAGATGGTGACTGTAGCCATGAAATGAAAAGATGCCGGCTTCTGGAAGGAAAGCAGTGGGTCGATTTGCATTTGGACAGCATACCAAAAAGCAGAGACATCATCTTTCTGACAAAGGTATGTATAGTCAGAGCTATGGTTATTCCAGTAGCAATATATGATTGTGAGAGTTGAACTATAGGGAAAGCTGAGCACCACAGAACTGATGCTTTTGAATTCTGGTGTTAGAGAAGAGTTTTGAGAGTCCCTTAGATAGCAATGAGATCAAAGTAGTTAGTACTTACAGAAATTAGTTCAGACTATTCACTAGAAGGTCAAATACTAAAGCTGAAGCCTAAATACTTTGGCCACATAATGACAAGATAGGACTAGTTGGAAAAGATCCTGATGTTTGGAAAGATTGAAGGCAAAAGGAAAAGGGAATGGCAGCAAATTAGATTGATAGTGTCATGGAAACAATGAACATGAACTTGAATAGACTTTGAGAGTGTAGGATTGAGGGACCTGGGTGAAGAGTTCAGTACAACTGAACAACAGCGAGAAGAGCAGCAACAACCACAATACTGTGCCAGACACTGCCCTGTCCTAGAGGAACTCACAGTCCAGTGGAGAGACAATGTGCAAACAATTATGTAACAGACAAGCTCTATACAAGATAATAGGAAATCATCAACACCTAGAAGGCACTAGAATTAACATTTATTTGGAAAAAGGTGTTGTAGAGGGTGGGATCTGAAATACAGTAGGGAAGCCAGTAGACAGAAGTGAAGAGGAAAAATAGACTGTGCTGGAATGATAGCCAGTGTATGTGACTGAGGAATTGCAAAGTGACCAATGTCACTGTATCATGCAGTATGTGGTTAATTTTAAGGTGTGAAGAGACTGGAAGGGGGTGGAGGGGAGTCTTGGGTTATGAAGGGTTTTGAATGCCACACAGAGAACTTTATGTTTGATCCTGGAGCTCGTAATAGTGTTCACCAGAATGCCAGAAGGAGTACATGACACAAAAAGGTGAAGAACCTTTGTTGTACAATATACAGTGACTCAGTGTTGTGTAAGACCTGAATTTTCCATCTTTTAGTTATTGAGAGAAAAAGAAGTTAGTAAGCGAAAGTCTTTTGAAGAATTTCAGAAATGGGTCACAAGCCAAAAGAAAAAAAATTCTAATAGTTTGGTTAAAATAAGTGGCAAGTTTATCATTAACAATAACAATACTTTTGTTAATATAACTGCTACCACTTATTAGCTTTGTGACTTTGAGCAAGTTAGTAAGTTTACTGTGCCTTAGTTGCCTCATCTATAAAGTAGGGACATTAATAACTTAACCTGCCTGAAGGTAGTGACTGAATCATAGAATCTCTTGAGGTCCCTTCTAGCTGTAAAGATTCATGATTCTGTGATCTGAGGACTTAAAGCACTGTAAATATAACTTTATGGCAAGTGGGAGTATTTGTATTTTATAGGTGAAACTAAGACACAGAGAGAGGAAGTATATTGCTTAAGTTTACAGGGTCAGAACTGGTCTTACAACTTCCTGTCTAGGCTTCTAATTCTATAGAATATTTGTTTTTGCTTTTTCAAAAAATTGCTTTATGTAGGTTACTATCTTTAGCTGTAGGTGTTTGATATGGCTCATGTATAGCATTATGTACTGCATGAAATGAGGAACTGGTATGTATGCTGCTGGTTCTGTACTCAAATTATATTCTTAGCTCTATTGATAGGAAGCATGGTATCACAGAAAAAGTTTTGGGCATGGTTCTAGAACAGTCTTGAGTATAAGATGAGGAAGTATGGCTAGGTAACCATTTGTCTGAAAAAGATCCCGGTGGGGCAGGGGCGGGGGCATAGATCTCAATAGCATAGTAGAATACATTGGTTTATATGGCAGGCAATAAAAAGCTGATGGATTCTTTGGTTATGTTGAAAGATATTGTAATAAGGAATTGATAATCCTTTAGTATTTTGTGCTGCTCAAACTGTATACTAGGTTTAGTTTTGGACAGAACAATTTAGCAAAGGGAATTGATAACAGAATATTCAAAGGAGGTTAGCTTAGTTGGTGAGATGAAGTTATTTATAGATTAGGTGAAGAAAATATGGATGTTTGGCTTTATGCAGAGAAAATCTAGGGGCACTTGGTTGCTTTCTTTAAGTACATGACAGGCTGTCATGTAGCAGAGTGATTCGAATTATTCTGTTTGCTCCCAGAGGGCGGAATTAGGAACATTGAATGATTTCTAGTTAATGTAAGGAAAAACTATAATAACTTAGTTATTGGAATTTTTTAAGGAAAGGGCTAGAATATTGTCATAGAATGGTTTAATGAAAAGTTATGTTTGTCTTGTGCAGTATTTCTCTTTTTAAATTATTTCTTCAGGAAGACAATGGTTATTTAACATCAGTGTACTTTCAGTTTATTTTCTATGTTATTAAAATAAATAAGTACTATTCAGACAATTCAGAAAATAATACGAAGGTCTATGGAAGGAGGATGTTTATTATTAAACCTGTTGTTCAGTAATGAACATACTTTCATTCAACCCTGTGTAGAAGTATAGTTTAACCTATGACTTATGCCTTACTATAGAAACAGAATATTTTCATAAGTTTTCTTTGTGTTCATTTTATTTTGCTCCATTTAGCACTGCATGTTGGCATCAGCAACATCTTTGCATTTGTTCTAGGCACTTTGGTTGTTATATGATATAACCTTCACATTTATTCCAGTACAATATATGTGGTAGCTCTGGTTTATCAATATGTCAAGAAATTTAGTAGTTTAAGTAATCTTAGAATATTTGATGAAACATAACCAGTTGAAATAATATATTTGTAAAATTATGTTAGAGATTTTTAAAAATAAATACATTGAGTCATGAAAAGAATTAAATTCAGATAAGCAGTCTTTATAGAATTTTGGGAAAAAAGGATGAGTTGGAAGGAACTTATAAGTCCTCTAGTCTAAACCCTTCATCTTATATAGGTCTGGAGAGGTTAAATATTTACCTCAAAATCATGCATTTAGTAAGTGGCACTTACGTGGGATCTGAATTGAGATATATCACACTTTTCACTGACCCATGATACCTTCTAAAACCATAAGACACAAAAGTTAACTTCCAACTTCCATACTTAATAAGGATCATGTATGGCCATTCTCAAATAGCTTTTTCTTACTTTCTACCTTGGGTTTCTAGTTTACTCCCCTGTTCTTCACTCTCACCTGCTTATGAACTTTATGGCTCTTCTCTTTTTTATCCTGATCCTTTGCTTACTTTTCTTGTTACCTTTATTGAGTTAATGTGGGCAGCAGCATGATTGTTACCTTTGATGATGATCCTTGGTTTACAGTTTGTTGTGGGATTCTTAACATTCTTTACCCTGCTTCCCACAACTTCAATCCAGTTCAAGAAACATTAATTAAAAGTGTGCTATTTTTCAGGCTTTGTGATAGGTACTTGAGATAAAGAGACAAATAAAAAATAGTCCCTGCCTTTAAAGAGTTTAAATTTTGAGTAAAAAGCATGTACAGGATAATTTCAAAAGGCAGAAAAAACTAATAGCCATGGGAATCAAGAAACGACTTATATAGGAAAATAGTTCCTGAACTGTGATTTGAAGGTGAGTAGGTATTCAAAGAGATAGAAAAGAGAAAGTAGAGATTCTAGAAACAGATTGTAAAGTGAAGGTGGTGGAAGATGTATTTATATCTATTTATAGGGAGCAGCAAGTAAGCAAGTTTTGCTAGAAAGTAGATAAACCAAAGCCAGATTATGAGTTCTGGCTCAACATATGTTTTTATTTTATTCTGGAGGCACTTAGGAATCACTGGAATTTTTTTTTTTTTTAGTAATAGTGATATGGTCAGATCTGTATTTTAGGAATATTAATGTGGCAGCTATGTAGCGATTGCAGTGGATGGAAAAGAAAATATTATATGGAGCCAATTAAGAAACTTATTGCAGTAGGCCAGGTGAGATATGATGGAGTTTTTACTAGGTAGCAGGGGGTTTGTGAATCTATAGCAGGATTTCTTAACCATTTTTGCTAACTACCATTTTCGTAGTTTATTAAAACCTACTTCACCAAATCATGCTCAAATTAATAGTTTATTTCTTACAGTCGATCCCTTTTCTCTACCTTATTTCAGAAACTAACCTTTACCCTCCCCCCCCCCCCCCAGTCTTTAGTGACCTTTCTAGTGAAATAGTGATGGGGGAAGCAAATATGTCCATTTTTATGACTGCTATTTTATGTAGTTCTAGAAATGTTTGATGTAAGAATAATTAAAAAAGAAAAGAAATTAAAGGAATGTGTGTAGATGAAGAGGATAAAAAAATTCCGACTTTGTTTTGACTAATGATATCTAGTCTACTCAGCAAACACTGAGTTTTATGAAATGTCAAACCTTTGTTGCTTTGTTTTACAAATTAGTGCTTAGCTGGTATGAAAAAAGGTAGAGCTCATTTTATCTATGTAGCATAAATTATTAGTTATCTATTTTTTAAATGACATCAGCATAAGATCTCTTGGATTCCTCATAATCCTGGAATGGCATAGGAGTTTTAAGAATAAAGTATTTGCTGTTTCACCCAAAGGCTGTGTTTTCCCATAGGACAGTAGAGTTTATTAAATCAATTATATAGTCATGTTAAAAAAATAATATATTTAGATTTCAGGTTGCCAAAACAAAGCCCTCAATTGAATCTTAATTATTTGACATGCATTTATGGTATATTCCTTTAACTTTGTCCTATAGATAGTGGGGACCCATAAAGGGTTTTTGCTCAGAATTTCTTTTCCCTAAAAGTTACTGATTGTGAAAAGCAATGTTAATTTGTTCAATTTTTCCTCTTATATTGCAATTTTAGAGGGCATTTCTTTTTTCCTGCAACTTTTCCCATTTCCCTATTACCAATGTGTGAAGATTTTCTTGACTATTGTCTTAATTTTAACTACAAAATTTTAGATGGGGAAGGATACTGAGAGATCTAATATGAACTCTTAAGGTTGCCTCTAAAGGGGGTTGTACATGTGTAGTTATTCAAAGTGTTTCCATAGTAGTTATATTGTGAAAGACTAATTATATTTCTCTCCATCCTATCCCACCCCCTATTTATTCTATTTTCTATTTTGACCCTCTCACTTTTCAAACATATGTGCTTCTAACTACCCTCTCCCCCTATCTGCCCTCCCTTCTATTATCCCCCCTCTTATTCCCTTCCCTCCTACTTTCCTGTAGGGTAAAATAGCCAAATGAGTGTGTATGTTATTCCCTCCTTAAGCCAAATTCAATAAGAGTAATTTTGGCCCATTCCCTTTCACCTTCCTGCTCTTCCCCTCCATTGTAACAGTTTTCTCTTGCCTTCTTTATATGAGATAATTTAGCCTATTCTATCCCTCCTTTTCTCCTTCTCTCATTATATTCCTCTCTCACCTCTTAATTTTATTTTTTAGGTATCATCCCTTCGTATTCAACTCGTCCTGTGCCCTCTACGTATGCATGTACACACATATACAAAGTCGCTTATATATTTATATACACATACACCCTACTACACATACATATATATGTATGTATGTATACATATATACATATTTATTCCCTTCAACTATCCTCAAACTGAGACAAAGTCTCATGAGTTACAGTTATCATTTTTCCGTGTAGGAATGTAAATAGTTCAACTTTAATAAGTTCCTTATGATTTCTTTTTCCTCTTTGTCATCTGATGTTTCTTTTGTTTCTTGTTTTTGAAAGCCAAATTTTCTGTTCAGCTCTGTTATTTTTCATCAAGTATTGCTTGAAAGTCCTCTATTTCATTGAATAACCACATTTTCCCCTGAAGCATTATACTCAGTTTTGCTTGGTAGATGATTCTTGGTTTTAATACTAGCTCTTTGACCTCCAAAATATCATATTCCAAGCCCTATGATCCTTTAATGTAGAAGCCGCCACATCCTGTATTATCCTGATTGTGCTCAGATTGTTTCTTCCTGACTGGTTGTAATATCTTCTCTTTGACTTGGGAACTATGGAATTTGGCCATAATATTCCTAGGAGTTTTCTTTTTGGTATCTTTTTTATCTGGTGATTGGTGAATTCTTTCAATTTCTATTTTGCCTTCTAGTGCTAGAATATCAGGACAATTTTCTTGAGAATTTCTTGAAGGATGATTTCTAGGCTCTATTTTTTTGGATGGGGGAAGGTAGAGCAGTTGGGGTTAAGTGACTTGCCCAAGTTCACATGGCTAGTTTTTTCTTTTTTTTAATATGTGTTTGTGTGTGTGTGTGTGTGTGTGTGTGTGTTAAGTGTCTGAGGTCTGATTTGCACTCAGGTCTTCCTGACTCCAGGGTTGGTGCTCTAGGTACCACCTAGCTGCCCCTAGGCTCTTTTTTTCTGGTAATCTAATAATTTTAAAATTATCTCCCCTGGATCTGTTTTCCATGTCAATGGTTTTTCCAGTGAGATATTTCACATTGCCTTCTATTTTTTCGTTTGTTTGAATCTGTTTTATAGTGTCTTGATTTCTCATAAAGTCCTTAGGTTCTATTTGCTCCAGTCTAATTTTGAAGGAATTATTCTCTTCAGTGAGCTTTTGAAATTCCTTTTCCATCTGGCCAATTTAGTTTTTTAAGGCATTCTTCTCATTGGCTGTTTGGGCCTATTTTGCCATTTGAATTAATCTATATTTTTTTGGAAGGCAATTGGGGTTAAGTAACTTGCCCAAGGTCACATGGCTAGGATTTTTTTTTTTTTTGATGTGTTTGTTTGTTTGTTTGTATGTGTTAAGTGTCCAAGGCCGGATCTGATCAGGTCCTTTTGACTCCAGGGCCAGCGCTCTAATCACTGCGCCACCTAGCTGCCCCTAGTCAATCTTTTTTCTTTTTTTTTCCTTTTTTTTTAAACAAATGCTTTATTAACTTCTGTTTTACATCATTCATT
Organism: Gymnobelideus leadbeateri; assembly: GCA_011680675.1. Classification (NCBI taxonomy): domain Eukaryota; kingdom Metazoa; phylum Chordata; class Mammalia; order Diprotodontia; family Petauridae; genus Gymnobelideus; species Gymnobelideus leadbeateri. The sequence goes on from WOXC01010308.1 coordinate 17,962, forward strand.
TCCACCAGATTTTGAGTTACAATCATTTTCCCCCCATTATTCCCCTACCCAACCTACCAGAATAGTAATCCCACAAGATATCGCTTCCTCCAATCTACTCTCTCCCATACCTTCTCCCATACCCCCTTCGACTTTTCCATTAGAGGAAGGTGAATCTTTGTGTCCCAATGCCTGCACATCTTATCTCCCAATTACAAGCAAAAGAGTATTAATAATAGTATTTATATATATTTGAAACATTTAATGTTACGACCTCAAATTTCAGATCCATTTCCTTCCTCCCTTGTCACCCATTCCCTCTTGGGAGATAAGAAATTCAGTATATGTTGTACATGTCTAGCTGTGAAAAACATTATCAAAGTAGATATATTGTACAAGGCTGCTTATAATTCCTTCCCACTCATCCCACCCCCCACCTGGTCCATTCCCTACATGATCCTGTCCCTCTTTTATAGTGGGTAATTCTAACCTCCTCTCACCCCAAGGATGCCTTCCCATCCATCATCCCTCCTCCCATCCCCCTTCCCCCTATCCTGCTGCATGTTGAGATATCCCATTTAGTTTGTGTGTCATTTTCTCCCTGAACCAAATTCAATGTGAATGTGGTTTTGCCTTTATAGCCTTCCTTATTCTCTCCCTCTTTTGCAACCACTTCCCCTTGCTTCTTCTGCATGGGCTAGTTTACACTACCCTGTCTCTCCCCATCTCCTCTTGCCACTTTCCTCTCTCACCTCATAATTTCTTCCCTTGGGTATTCTCCCGTCCCAACAAATTCAACCTATGCCCTCTATCCATGTACACACACATTCACATATGTATTCATATGACCACACGCCCTTCTTCCATTATTTTCATAGTGTGAAAGATATCATCACTCACAGTTATTGTTTTTCCATATAGGAATGTAAATAGTTCAACTTTGATAAGTTCCTTTTGATTTCTTTTCCCTGATGACCTTCTCAGGCATCTCTTCCTTCTTGTGTCTGGGTGTCAAATTTTCTATTCAATTCTGGTTTTTTCCTCAAGAATGCTTGAAAGTCCTCTAATCCACTGAATGACCATATTTTCCCCTGAAACAAAATACTGTTTTGCTGGGTAGGTGACCCTTGGGTTCATTCCCAGTTCTTTTGCCCCCTGGAATATCATATTCCATGCCCTTCGATCCCTCAGTGTAGAAGCTGCCAGGTCCTGGGCTATTCTGATTGTGTTTCCACAATATTGAAATTGTTTCTTCCTGGCTGCTTGTAGTATTTTCTCCTTGATCTGGGATTCTGGAACCTGGCTATAATATTCCTGGGAGTTTTCTTTTTGGGATCTTTTTCAGGAGGTGATTGGTGGATTCTTTCAACCTCTGTTTTGCCCTCTGCATCTAAAACATCAGGGCAGTTTTCCTTGAGAATTTCTTGAAGGGTGATTTCTAGGCTCTTTCCTTGATCATGGCTTTCAGGTAGTCCAATAATTTTTAAATTGTCTCTCCTGGATCTATTTTCCAGGTCAGTGGTTTTTCCCATGAGATATTTCACATTGCCTTCTAATCTTTCATTTTGTTTGGATCTGCTTAACAGCATCTTGATTTCTCATAAAGTCACTAGCTTTCATTTGCTCCAGTCTAACTCTGAAGGAATGAATCTCCTCAGTGAACTTTTGAGATTCTTTTCCCATCTGGCAAATTCGACTTTTTAAGGCGTTCTTCTCCTCATTGCCCTTTTGGGCCTCCTTTGCCATTTGAGCTAGTCTATTTTTTAAGGTGTTGTTTTTCCTCAGTCAGGCTGTTGACCCTCATTTCATACTTTTCCTGCATCCTTCTCATTTCTCTTTCTAATTTTTCCTCCACTTCTCTTATTTGATTTTTAAAGTCCTTCTTAAGGTCCTCTATGGCCTGCAACCCGCTCATGTTTTCCCTGGGGCTTTTGGAGCAGGACTTCTGACCTCACAGTCCTTTTCCCACTCTATGCCCCCAAAATAGGAGTCTAGGGTTGCATTTTTCTGTTTCTTTTGCCTTGGCATGTTGCCACTTAATTACTCGACTTTGGGGCTTGTTGCCACAGTAGGACTCTGCCACCAGACAGGCGAGCTTCCGTCCCCAACGTGTGGGGGTACAACTTCCGTTTCTGGCAAGCTGGATACCCACCCCACGACCTCCACTCCAGACAACAACCCAGATCCAGCGAGGTTAAAGCAAGAGCAATTACGCCCCAAGACTGATCGCTGGATCTCCCTACAGTTCACAGGCCAGGAGCTGGAGCTGCCTCTGAAAACTACAAAATGGAGTGTCTCCTCAGCGGCTTCTAGCCCCCAGCGGAGGAGGCCGACGTGTTCCCCGAATACTGGTCCCAAAGTCCATAGGGCACTAACCTCTCACTTTGTCCTAGGCATGTCTATGTTGATAATTCTGGAGTCGCCACAGCTGCTGGTGTTCTGGGGTTCCTCCACCTGGCTGCTGGCCCTGCCGCCCTGGGCCTAAAACCTTGGCTCACGTGGACCTGGGCTCCACTTGGCTTGGCTCCCCGCACTCTGCTAGTTCCCAGAGCACTGCAGTGGTCCTTCCTGGAGGGCTGTCCTCAGCGGGAGGTTAGCTTCTCTGTGTCGTTTTGTGGGTGCTGGGGATCCAGAAGTTGTTCAGAGTCCCCTTTTACATAGTTTGGGGGGAATCTGGGGGCAGAGTGGCTTGGGTGAGCTGTTTCTACTCCGCTATCTTTCTCAAAAACTTTTTTAAAAACAAGTAAGAAAGTTGAGGAAAAACAGAGAAGAGAAATGAGGGTGTTTGCAAGAAAATCATGAAATGGATCTGAAATTCGAGGTCTTAACATTAAATTTAAATATATATAAATACTATTATTAATACTCTTTTGCTTATAATTGGGAGATAAGATGTGTAGGCATTGGGACACAAAGATTCGCCTTCCTCTAATGGAAAAGTTGAAGGGGGTATGGGAGAAGGTATGGGAGAGAGCAGATTGGAGGAAGCGATATCTTGCGGGAGGTTGGGTAGGGGAATAACGGGGGGGAAATGATTGCAACTCAAAATCTGGCGGAAACGAATGTTGTAAAAGAGAAGTTAATAAAGCATTTGTTTAAAAAAAAAGTTTTTGAGCTCCTTCATGGCTTATGACCAATTCATATTTTTTTTTTCTTGGAGGCTTTTGATGCAGGAATTTTGACTCTTGTCTTTTTCTTGTTCTGTTTTGATCCCCTTCCCTCCCCCCCCCAATAAAAATTCTAATGTCTGATTTCTCTTCCTTTGTTTGCTTATCTACTTGACTTTTGGACTCTTTGTCATGGTAGAAATCAGCTTCCAGAGTGGAGAGTGCTGTGTTCCAAAGTTCTGGGGTTTTTTGCATCTTTTGTCAGAAGTTCTTCTTGGCACATTCCTCAGAACTGTGAGGAAGGATGCCTCTCCACAGCCTCAACAAACTCTGCCATGCCAGTGCTCCTCACCCCAGTACAGCTCCCCAAGACTGTGACCCAGATCCAAGCAGGGCAGAGCAAGACAATCCTGCCTTACTGCCAGCAGAGAGATTCCTGCAATTGTCCTCTCGTCAGTTGCTTGTTATCCCCACCATCTGTGGTCCTCGAACTCTGGAAGCAACTGCCATAGCTACCACTACCTCTGCCATCCCAAGGGCAGGGGCCAGGCCATGCTCTATTTTTACACAGTTCCAACAGTTTCCCCAGTAACCTTTTCCTTTCTTTTTAGCATTTATTGGTTGAGAAGTCTGGAAACCACCACAGCTGCCAATGATTTGATCCTCTGAGGTCTCCTTACATGTGTCTGTAATGCTGGTTTTTTCTGGCTCAGCCCACATGTGCCTGCTCTTTGCTCCCAGGCCAGTGTGATAGAACCTGCCTGTTGGTTTGCCAGGCTGTCCTCAGCTGGAAATGTATTGCTTTCTGTTATTTTGTGATTTCTGTAGCTCTAAAATTTTTGAGACTAATTTTTTTACAAGTATTTGGGGCAATTGGGGAGAAACTCAAGTAAGTTCCTGTTTTTACTCTGCCATCTTGGCCTTGGCCCTAGCCCCCGTGATCTATAATTTTGGCTCTGTGCATTTTGATATTTTCATTGGTTACTTGACTAAAGGTGATGGGGTCCTTGTGATGTATATATGTCTGTAGTATCAATCTGTAACATCAGTTTGTAAGTGGGGTGCTTTGGGATTTATGTCTGTAAAATCAATTTGTAAAAGCAGTCTGTAAAATCACACTTCCCCCCCACCCCAGCCTCAGAGCATTGACTCTTCCCCTTCCCCCTTCCAGCACTCTGCCCAGCAACAACTCATGACCTGTTTATCTCTGCTTGAAACAATAAGTTATGTAAATGTTATCTCCCTTAATTAGAGTGGCCAGCCCCACCATAAATTCTTCAATACCTTATCTATAGGGTAACTCCTTAGTCAATTATATACCCACACTGTCTCTGATGACCTTGGTGGGTGACAGACTGGGCACTTTTTAGTGATGTGTCAGGCCTAAAACCACACCTCCAGCTAGCCCCCCCTTTGAGCTATTTCCCAGTGAATCATGGGCAATACACCTGTGCAGTTGATATTAAAAGTGTATGGTCCTTTGAGCACTGACCACTCCTTAACTCCTCCCTGATCCCACCCTTACTCACCTAGTTAGCATAATTGACACCTTAAAACTATTCCTGTGGCCTCTGCAAGTTTGCAGGTTCCATAAATTCTCTACAGCTTTACAATTTTGGCTTCAAAGTTTGCTTGAGCCTGGTGAATTCCTTCCAGACTGGATGCCAGGGTGGCATCCCTGGCAGAACCACTTACCCTCCCCCCCTCCTTATCACCCTTTCCTCTTCAAAGGTTTATATGGAGTGTGATTTTGGTAACTAGAACATTTTCTTGAATTTGATAAGATGAAATTCATTAGAATAAATGTAAATTTTTATTCTTCGTCAAGAAAATTAACTTCAGAGGCAGATCTGGGAGTTTTAGTGCAATGTCAGCTTACTGGCATCTAAAAAACCTAATCTAATCTTGTGCATCCTTGATAGTCATAGTTCCCATAGGTTTAAAGTGACCATTTCTCCATACTCTCCCCTACTCATGTGTCATCTGAAGTATTAATTTCAAGTTGGCACCACATTTTAAGGAGGATATTTAAAAGTTTGAAAGCATCCACAGAAGGGCATCCAAGTGTATAAATGATACTTGATAATTGTAGAATGAGTTGGTGAGTTCTTAATCAGGAAAATAAATTTGTGGGAGAGTGTGAAAGCTTCTAATAGCTACCTTAAAATATTGGCTATAATGGCTATGGCTATAATAGTGTATTTGGATGTATTTTGTTTGACTTAAAAGGGCCAAAGTTCCAAAGAGGCCAATATGAAGTTGATTTTAGGGGAAAATCAATTAATATTCAAGGTATTGAAAAATGAAGTGTGTTTCTTTCCATGGCAGGGAGTGGCTAGAATACATAGATAGAGATCTTCAAGCCCAGTCTGAATGACCAGGTGTTTGCTGTATTGTAGGGGAGGTTCTTTTTTGGGTACACACAGATTTGGAGCTAGAAGAGAGTCTTAGAGGCTATCGTCTTCAATACCTTCATTTTCCAAATGAAAAAATGTAGTCTTTGAAAGTTTAAGCAAGTTATGCAAGATAACTTTGCTTATGATATCATTGTTTATGTCTGTAATGTACCCATGTTGACCTTATTTTGGTAGGCAGTGTGAGATGTACTTCTATGCCTAGTTTCTAACAGACTGCTTTCCATTTTTCATAGCAGTTTTTGTCAGATAATGAGTTGTTGTCCCCCCAAATTGGATCTAGATGGTCATTTTAAGTTCTCTGCTCCTTTATAGTGGTCGTTGCTAAATATTGTGTTATTCTGACTGTGGCTCCATTATATTTGACTTTTTTGCATTCTAAATGCATGCAGTATTTTCTCCTTTACCTGGAAGTACTCATATTTGATTATAATTTTTTTGGAAGTTATCATTTTTGGCTCTCGTTTAGGAGGTTATCGGTATATTTTCAATGTCTGTTTTACCTTATGTTTCTAAGGCATGAGGGAAGTTTTGCTTTATAGTTACTTAAACCCTCATGTCTGGGCTCTTTTTTTATTTATGGCTTTCAAGTAATGTAATAATTCTTTTTTTTTTTTTTTTTTTTTGCTTTTTGGAAGGCAATTGGGGTAATCTAATAATTCTTAAATTATTTCTCCTTGATCTTTTTACATATCAGTTGTTTTCTCAGTGAAATATTTCACATTTTATACTTTTTTTCCCCATTGTCTTGATTTTTATTGTTTCTTGGTTTGTCATGAAATCATTTACTTCCACTTGGCCAGTTCCAATTTTTAAAGAATTATTTTCTTCAGTGAGGTACTTCATTTACCAAACTATATATTCTTTTTTTTTCATGATTTTCTTTCATTGCTCTCAAACTCTTTTTGCAGTTTTTTTCTCCACTACTCTTTAGTTTTAAAACATTTTTTTTGTTTTAGCTTTTCTCAGAATTCTTATTCAACTTGTGTTCCATATGTATTTTTTTCCTTTGAGACTGTTTGTAGATGTTTTCATATTATTGTGTTTTTCTTTATTGGCTTGTTTTTTTCTTTCTGAGTTTGTTTCTTGAGCTTCCCTGTCACATATTTTTATTCAGATTTTTTTTTGTTTTTGTTGTTTTCACATTTTTCCAGCCTACTTCTTTTTTTTTGTGGGTATCTTTTTATTTTAACAAATGCTTTATTAACTTCTGTTTTATATCATTCATTTCCGCCAGATTTTGAGTTACAATATTTTTCCCCTACGTACGACCCCAGAATAGCAATCTCACAAGATATCCCCTCATTGAATCTGCTCTCTCCCATATCTTTTCCCATATCCCCTTCAACTTTGGCATTAGGGCAAGGTGAATCTCTGTGCCTCCAAGGCCTGCATATCTTATCTCCCAGTTACATGCAAAATAGTATTAATAATAGTATTTATATACATTTGAAACATTTAATTTTAAAACTTCAAATTTCAGATCCATTCCCTTCCTCCCTTGTCACCCATTCCCTCTGGGAAGATAAGCAATTCAGTATGTGTTGTTACATGTATAGCTATGCAAAACATTACCATAGTTGATATATTGTAAAACACTGCTTATATTTATTTCCCTCCCACCCATCCCACTCCCCACATGGTCCATTCCCTACTTTGATTCTGTCTCTTTTTGATAGTGGCTACTTCCAACTTCCCCTCCCCCAAGAATGCCCTACCCTTCATCATCCCTCCTCTAGTCCCCCTTCCCCCTACTCTCCTGTCGGTTGAGATATCCCATTTAGTATGTATGTCATTCTCTCCCTGAGCCAAATTCAATGAGAATATAGTTTTGCCTTTTTGCCTTCCTATTCTTCCCCTCCTCTGCAACTAGTTCCCCTTGCCTCTTCTACATGAGATAGTTTACCCTACCCTGTCTCTCCCCATCTCCTTTTGCCACTTTCCTGTCTCACCTCTTAACTTCACCCCTTAAGTGTCATCCCTTCCCACCAAATTCAACCTGTGCCTCTATCCATGTATACCTGTAAACATATATACACACATTCACATATGTATTCATATGCCCATATACCCTTCTTCAATTATTTTCATAACGAGGAAGGTTTCATCAGACACAGTTATTGTTTTTCCATATAGGAATGTAAATAGTTCAACTTTGATAAGTTCCTTTTGATATCTTTTCCCTGATTACCTTCTCAGGCATCTCTTGCTTCTTGTGTCTGAATGTCAAATTTTCTATTCAATTCTGGTTTTTTCCTCAAGAATACTTGAAAGTCTTCTATTCCACTGAATGACCATATTTTTCCCTGAAACAATATACTCCATTTTGCTGGGTTGGTGACCCTTGGGTTCATTCCCAGCTCTTTGCCCTCTGGAATATCATATTCCATGCCCTTTGATCCCTCAGTGTAGAAGCTGCCAGATCCTCTGCTATTCTTTTTTTTTTTTTTTAAAGCAATTGGGGTTAAGTAACTTGCTCAAGGTTACAGGGCTAGTCATTATTTATGCGTGGGTGCTCATTTTCTGAGGCCGGATCTGATCTCGGGTCATCCAAACTCCGAGGCCGGCGCTCTTACTCACTGCGCCACCTAGCCGCCCCTTTAGGGCAATTGGGGTTAAGTAACTTGCCCAAGGTTACAGGGCTAGGTTTTTGTTTGTGTGGATTAGGTGTCGGAGGCCGGCTCTGAACTCAGGTCCTTCTGATTCCAGGGCCGTCGCTCTATTCACTGCGCCACCTAGCTGCCCCTCCTCTGCTATTCTTATTATTCTTATATTCTTATATTCTTATTCTTAATATATTCTATTGTGTTTCCACAATATTGAAATTGTTTCTTCCTGGCTGCTTGTAGTATTTTCTCCTTGATCTGGGAATTCTGGTGCCTGGCTATAATATTCCTGGGAGTTTTCTTTTTGGGATCTTTTTCAGGAGGTGATTGGTGGATTCTTTCAACCTCTATTTTGCCCTCTGGATCTAAAACATCAGGGCAATTTCCCTTGAGAATTTCTTGAAGGGTGATTTCTAGGTTCTTTCTTTGATCATGGCTTTCAGGTAGTCCAATAATTTTTAAATTGTCTCTCCTGTATCTATTTTTTAGGTCAGTGGTTTTTCTGACCTCATAGTCCTCCCCCTGTTCTATGCTTCGATCCTCTTTGCCCAAGGTCACAAGGCCTGGTTTTTCTTTGTGTGTGCATTAAGTGTCTGAGGTTGGATCCGAACTCAGGTCCTTCTGACTCCAGGGCCACCGCTCTACTCACTGCGCTACCCAGCCGCCCGGCAAAGTTTTTAAAATTACTGTTTTTCAATATTGATATTTGGCCTACCAAGTTGGTTTTTTTAAGTGATACTTATCAGGATAAGTATCACATCAATCACAATTTTCATCTATCTGTTAAAACATAATGTGCTTGATTGTTTCTTATGACTTTTTTTTGTGTTTGCTATGTTCAGTGTCTACTAATTTGTAAAAAAAATGCTCATGATGTAAAATCCATTAGACTTTTATATCGTCCTCATTTCTTTGCCCTTTCCCATTCTTTTTTACTTATACTTTCCCATATACTTTTCACCATCTTCATTAATTCCTGACTTTTCGTTGAAGTTACCAGTCATGACAGAATGTATTAAAAAGCATTTATAAGTGCTTACTATGTGCAAGACAGTATGTTGAATACTGGGGAGGCAAATAGGAATTATATGTATATGTATATGTAGGTGTATTTATGAAATTTATATCTTTTGTGCATATTTAAAGTTAATATATTTTATACCCAACTTTATTAAATGTGTTTGTAGCTGTATACACATTTTCACATACACATATACATTTATACGTTTACGTGTATGTATACATACATATGTATGTGTTTAATTTTGCTTAGTTTGGATTTTATAATGCTTTTCTCCCTTCTCTTCCTTAGTTGTCCCTGTGATATTGAAAGCACTGACATATGATGAAAAACGAGGTGCCTGCAGTGTGGGTTCCAATGTGAGAGATGCTGCATGTTATGTTTGTTGGGCTTTTGCCCGTGCCTATGAGCCTGAAGAAATGAAACCTTTTGTTAATAAGATTTCAAGGTAAGGTATATTTTGTGAAATTATAAAGATGAAAGATTTCTTTATTTTTATTGATACTGATAAATAATGCTTGATATCTTTTACCCACAACTCACTCAACTTGTTATTAAACAAATGAATAAATGAATAGATGAATAAATTTGTTTTAGGAAAGATCAAGTATATAAGCAGACTTTTTACAGAAATAAGATATTGGCATAGGCCAGCCAATGTGTCATTAGCTTGAGCAGTGTTGTGTAGAGTTTGCCTGCATGTCACTTCTTCGAGTAATACTACCCTACTCAGAGACATCCACACAGAAAGATAATCCCTTTTCCCTTTAATTAGTATTTAGTTAAGAAGTATGCCAATTAAAATAAATGAGTTTTTTTTCCAGTTACCAATCATTTACTGATAATTAGTTTGTTTAAGTTGAATTTTAATTGTATCAAAATATCAGAAACCAAACAAAAATATAGAAAACCAGTATCTTTTTTAAAAATTAATGCATGATATAATTTCCCTGGTTTTTATAGAACATGAAGTTTCTCTTCTTTTACCTATCTTTTTTTAAATTCAAAATTAAAGAATCCTGAATTTATCTTGATATCTATATAGAACAGCTTTCATTAGTTTTTCACTTTGTTTTAAACTTCATTTATAAAAGGACAGTGGTACAATCAGAGTAACAAACCAATCAGAGACGAAAATTTAGCGCAATATAAGATATATCATTTCTTTCCTTAGCACTTCTTTGATTCTTAGTATGAAAATTGGCATAGCAGAAAGTACATGCTTTTGTTTTTTTTTTTAAATTGAATTGGTATTTACAAGTCTTATAAATAGATACCAATTCTGTTATTTACTAATAATTTTATGCTTCTATAGAATAGTTTCCTAATCTATGAAATGATGTGGTTGTATTGTAGGATATTAAAAATATATTTTTTTCTTAATCCTGTTACTACTGTGAGTTTTTTTTTTTTTAAGGGATGAGTTAGAGCAGTTAAGTGAAATTACTCCAAAGTGACTAAACGAGAATATAATATTATAGTTTGAAGGTCTGATGCTTAAACTACAACCTATTATCTCTCAGCTGAGATTGTTGTTTTTACAATTGAAAATTTTCTGTTTATGTTTCAGGTAAAAGTTTAAATATCTTTGGTTTGCATGAAGCAGTAGGTAGTTTCTGTGACTCTAGCTCTTTGTTTACCAGCCTGTTTTCATCCTGTATTCCTTTAATAAAAAGTATTCACGAAATATGCATATTTACTTATAAATCATATATACATTACATAATCCTAGTTTATTTTAGCTTAAAGCATTTTTCTTACTATTTTAAATTTGGAAAGCATCTATAAGCATAAAATTTTCCAAGTTCCAAGAGCAGAAGTAGTGGAATGTGGATGAAATCATTAATTTCTATTGCTACAGCTTTTTAAAAGAGAGTCACATTTCTTTATTTATGATTTTTTTTGCTTTTTGGAGGAGGGAAGATGGGGCAATTGGGGTTAAGTGACTTGCCCAAGGTCTTAGGACTAATAAGTGTTAAGTGTCAGAGGCTGAATTTGACCTCAGGTCCTCTGACTCCAGGGCTGGTCCTCTATTCACTGTGCCACCTAGCCACCCCCACATTTCTTTCAAAGATAATTCTGCTTATGTGTATGTCCCTCTGAATTTTCTTTTTTTCTCTTCTGTGATTTTTGTAAAAGAAAAAAAATTCTTCAATGAATATCTTTTCTTTTTTTGGGGGGGTGGTTATCATTCTTACTAAACTTCTTTTACCTTCCCTAGTCTTCTCCCCTCCATTTAAAGCAAAATTTTAAAGCAGCTGTATAACATATATGTATACAAACTAAAGAATTACACACATAGCCCTGTCAGAAAATGTATATATCATTTTGGACCTGGGTCTATCCTCAGTTTTACAGAGATGAGTAACATCTATAGTTATGCTTGGTCATTAGCACTCTTAAGTCTTTAAAGATGTTTTTCTTTACATTGTTGTAGTTATTGAATATATTGTTCTCTTAATTCTGCTGATTTCCCTTTCTCCCAGTTCATACAGCCTTCTCAAATTTCTCTGATTCTATTCCTTTTGTTATTTCTTTCAGCATATTAACATTATATAATCTCAAATATGAAATCCTCCTTCAAGAACCCTTCACAATCTAGTTTTCTTCCACTTTCAAGTTTTCATACCCTGTCCCTTATGTTCCCAAATTGTTTGAGCTAATGACGTTGGCCTCCTTGCTCTTTTTTGAACAAGATACTCTGTCTCTTCACTCCATACATTTTTACTGTCTGTCCCTCATTCCTGGAATGCTGTACGTCCTCTTCTCTGGCTCCTGGCTTCCTTCAATTCTCAGCTAAAATCCCACTTTCTACAAGAATCCTTTCTGCATTCCTCAGTTCTAATACCTTGTCTCTGTTGATTATTTCTCATTTATACTGTGTATAGCTTGTTTGTATATTGATTTGAGAGTTTCTTGAGACCAAGGACTGTCTATTGCCAATCTTTGTATCCGTAGTACTTTACACACTGCCAGGCATTTGATAGGTTTAATATGTGCTAATTGACTGAGTATTAATATGCCATGTTTTTTCATTCCTCTGTTTGTGCTTATGCTCTTACTTTTCAGTTCTTTGGTATGAGTATGAGAAAAAGTACTGTTACGAGAATATTTGGACATATGGGTCCTTTTGATTTCAATCTTTAGGGTCACCCATGTTTCCAACCTCTGTATCTTCAGCTTTTCACTAGAACTCATCTCATATATTCAGTCTCATGCCAAGTTTGCTTAGTTCTGCCATCACAACTTCTCTGACTTATGTCCCCTTCTCTCCATTCACATGAATGTCACACTTGTCCTCATCACCTCAGATATGGGTTGCTGCAGTAGTCTTCTGGTTCTTTCTGCCTCCGTTCTCTCCTTTACATTCCATCCTCAGCTGCTAAAGTGATTTTTTCCTTAAGTAGAGGTCTGACTATGTCGCATCCCTACTCTGCAAATTCCAGGGGATCCTTATCACTTTTAGGATCAAATATAAGACGATTAGTTTTTCTTTAAGAGCCTCTCCAGCTCCCCTTTACTACCTTTCCAGTATCCTTTCTCTTCAGTTCTGTCCTTGTACTCAGTGCTCCAGGGATAATGGAATCACTGATGCTGCTCACTTCACTCCTTCAGTGCCCCCACCCCCACAACCAATAACTACAGGCTAAGAGAAAGCAAAAGTAAAGAAAACTTCTTCTAAGAAACATGATGATAAAACAAAATTAATACATACAGTATCTATGTCCAGTATGTCTCTTTTTGTCCATTAATCTTTTTGTCATGAGGTAGGGAACATGTTTCATCATCTGGAGATATGGTTAGTAATTGCCTTTGGCAGAGTTCTCAAGTCTCCCAAATTTGTTTTTCTATACAGTGTTGCTGTCCTTTTAAACATTTGTTCTCATGGTTCTACTTACTTCTTTCTGGATCATTTCATACTCCCCAGGATTCTCTGAAATTGTATTTTTCATAATTTTTAATGGTACAATAACATGTATTTAAAAACACGTAAAATAATTTATTTATTTAATAATATAATAAAATAATTTATTGGATTACTCCTCCATTCTACTTCTTTTATTTTTTTGTTTTCACCTTTTAATCTCTTCTTGCAAATCGAGAAACTTACTTTGTTTGAAGAGCTTTCCTTCCAGTTATAATCCTCCTTTTTAATTCCCATTCCCTGCACCCTTCTTATTTCTCTGTGTTGAATTTGTTGTATTGCTACCACAAACTGTATGTGTATATATGTATGTATATGTGTATGTCCAATTTGCATTTCTCTAATTATCATGATTTGGAGTGTTTTTTTTCATATGGTTATAAATACCTTGGAATTCTTCCCTTGGGAATTGCCTGTTCTTATCTTTTAATCTTTTTTTTTCTAATGTGTAATGGTTCTTAGTCTTATAAATTTTATTATATTTAGGAAAAGTCGATTTATTCCTATGCTTTCTAGTGTTTTAACATAGGTGTTAGGTATCTTGAAAGGCAGTTTTTATCAATTGATATGATAATGTGGCATTTATTATTTATATTATTCATATAGTTTATTTTATAGTGATCTTCCTTAGAATGAACCATCCCTGCATTCCTGGTATATATCTAACCTGATCATTATGTGCAATGTTTCAAATGTATTATTGTAGAATATTTTAATATAATTAAAATTTCAGAATAAATTTTCCTGAGATATAGGTCTGTAGTTTTCTTTCTCTACTTTTCTCCCCCAAATTTAGGTATAAAAATCACATATATTGTCATTGGAAGAGTTTGGAAAGATTCCTTAAATGATACTGCAATTAATTACTCTTTGATTGTTTGAAAATATTCACTCGTAAATCCATCTTGTTGTGGAATTTTTTTCTCAGGGAGTAAATATATGGCTTATTCAATTCCTTTTGCTTTTTTTTTTTTTTTTTTGGAGGGGCAGTTGGGGTCACACGTCTAGAAAGTGTTAAGTGTCTGAGGTCAGATTTGAACTCAAGTTCTCCTGACTCCAGGGCTGGTGCTCTATTCACTGCACCACCGAGCCTCCCCTTAAATTTTTTCGTTTACTTTTTTTTTTTTGTTAATTCAGTTGCTTTTTCTTGACATTATATATGTTTGTGTATACATACACAAGTGCACATATGCACAAAACTGACAACCCAGAGAAAAGTATAAAATATAAATATAAAATCTGAGGAGATTGTGAATGCGCATGTGTACACACACATATCTACTTTTGAGATGAAAACAACATAAACATCTCAGTTCCTCTGTTTTATTTAACTTTATGATTTGAAGGCTTTATATTCTCAGATAAAAAATTGTTTCTTTTCCCCCAATAGAATTTATCTTCACATAGTTCTTTCCAGTTGAACAAATGTGTATACTTTTCCGTGAATAGTGGAAAGGTAGGAAGGGGATTCATTATGAGCAGCTCTAAAAGTCAAAATGAGGATTCTGTATTTAATCCTTATGTTTGTTAAATGGGATGACATGGTTAGTCCTGTACTTTAAGAACATCACTTGGGAACCACCATGGAAAATTCCACCCATATACAGAGAAAGAGCATGCTATCTGCTCTCTTTTCTGTTATGTTTTGTTTTTTCTCTCTCATGGTTCCTCCCATTCGTTTAATCCTTCTATACAACATGACTAATATGAAAAAATGCTTAATAAGAACGTATGTAGAGAGCCTATATCAGATTGCATGTCATTTTGTGGATGGGAAAGGAGAGAAGGGGAGAACGGGGACTGGTGGGAGGTGGAGAAAATTTAAAACTTATGTAAGTGAATGTTGAAAGCTAAAAATAAATAAATTTAAAAATAAAATAAAATAAATGATGATTCCTCCTCCTTTTTCTCCCCCCCTCCCCCAAAAAAGAAAAAAATATCACTTTGGTAATCTTTTGTGAAATGGAGGTTGGCCTGTTGTGGAGAGAGACTTGAGGCAGGGAGACCATCCAGAAGGCTATTATTATAATCCAGGGAGAGAGAGAAGGAGAAATAAAAGACAGAAACATAGAGTTGGAGAGAGACAAAGGTAGGTAGATCAAGGAACAGCTAGGTTGTGAGTCTGAATAATTCGGATGATAGTAGGTAGTAATAAGGAGGTAAGAGTGGGTGCAGCTAAGAGGTATAGTGTATAGAGTGCTTGGCCCAAAGTCAGGAAGACTCAACTTTCTGAATTCAAATCTGGTCTCAGTCACTTACCAAATGTGTGACCTTAGACAAATCACTTAATCCTGTTTCTCTCAGTTCCTCATCTGTAAAATAAGGTAGAGAAGTAAATGGCAAGCCACTCCAGAATCTTTGCCCCAAATGGGGTCATGAAGAGTTAGTCATGATTGAAAATACTCAACAGCAACAATTGAAAGAGTAGAGGATTTTTAGAAAAAATAATGAGTTTAATTTTGGACATTTTGAGTTTAAGACAGGATGTCCAGATTTAGATGTCTAATCAGTAGTAGAAAATGACAGACAGAATGGAGGCCAGGAGAAAGTTTCTGATTGAATAAATAGGTCTGAGAATCATCTGCATAGAGATGAAAATGGAATTCATAGGAGCTGATGCAATTAATAAATGAAGTAGTCTAGAAGAAAAAGAGAAGCATAGGGCCTTGGGGATACCGACAGTTAATCAGTCAATAAACAAAATTAACCTGCTCTTATGTTTTGTTTTGTTTTTTTTCTTTTTTGGAGGGCAATTGGGGTTAAATAACTTGCCCAAGGTCACACGGCTAGGTTTTTGTTTGTGTGTGATTTAAGTGTCTGAGGCCAGATCCGAACTCAGGTCCTTCTGACTCCAGGGCCGACGCTCTACTCACTGTGCCACCTAGCCGCCCCAACCTGCTCTTATGTTGAAGGTACTGTGCTAGGTGTTAGGGTTAAAAAAAAAAAAGATAAAAGACAGCCCCTCCCAAGAGGAGCTCACAATTTAATGGAGGAGATAATTTACAAACAAATATGTGAAAATAAATTATATACAGAATAAATTGGAAATAATTAACAGAAAGAATTAAGGGGGATAAGGAAAGGCTTCTTGTAGAAGGTAGAATTTTAGCTGGGAATTGAAGGAAATCAGGGAAGCTAGGAGGTAGAGATTAGGAGGGAGAATGTTACAGGTATGTGAAATAGTTGGAGAATGTATCTGGAGCCAAGAGATGTAGGGTCTTCTTTGAGAACATCAAGGAGGCCAGTTTCATTGGATCCCAGACATATGGGGGAAGGGTGCCCAAAGGGGTGTGTAGAGGCAGGTTATAAAGGATTTTAAAAGGTAAATGGAGGATTTTGTATTTGATTCTGGAGGTGACAGGAAGCCATTAGAGTTGATTGAATTGGGGCTGGGGTGATGACATGTCACATATTTCCTTTAGGAAGATCACTTTGAGGGATGAGTGTAGTGTAGTGTGGAGAGACTTATGGCAGGGGGACCAACCTGTAGGCTATTGCAAAAGTACAGGCAAGAGGTGATCTTCTTACATTTATCACTTAGTGTAATCACTGGCCTATACCAGGGTGGTGGCATTATCAGAGGAGAGAATTGCATATATGAGATGTTACAAAGGTACAAATGCCAAGACTCGATTGTTGATTGGATATAGAGGGTGAGAGACACTGAGAACTTGAGGATCACACTTGTGTTTTAAGCCTGGGTGTCTGGGAAGACGGTAGTGTCTTTGTTTATGTGAAATCAGTAAGTTGAGGAAGTATAATGTTGGAATACTTGAGGAGGGATCATAGTATATGTTGAAGTTCCCTATTATAAGTACTGTGGCTGGAGAGGAAAGACTATGAGCCAATAACTGAACATGTTGAGGAAGGGGGGAAGTATCCTGGAGGTCTGTAATTTTGGTTGGTTCAATAGATATGGATGGAGTGAACCTTAAAGGAGAAGAGACTGCTGAGGGATAGTGATAGAGGGAGAACTCCAAAGGGACATTGGGGAGCAGAGGATATTCCAGTTCCCATATCTCAACTAGTGATTATATGGGAATGAATAAAAATATAGCCATTGCTGAAAAGGGTGGCCATGGAGACTGTGTCTTTAGGAGGGAGTCAGATCTCAAGGAGAGTCAGTAGATAGGAGTGGGAAAGTTTGAGACGAAGGCAATTTGTTACCTATGAAGCAGAAATTCCAGAGAGTACAGTGGAAGGTTTTGGTAGCTTTAGAAAAACCCCACATTTGGGGTGGAAGGGTAGATGAGAATGAGGATGAGGATGCAGGCAGCAGGGTATGGGGATAGGATTCAGAATCACTATGGCAGAGGAGTTTATTAATGTGTGTTTGGCTTCAGGGTTGTCTTCTCAGGGCCTTAGGTAGTTCAGTCAAGGGAACAAGTACTTGGAGCTGAAAGAAATGGTATTACTTCCCTTCCTTAAGTCAGGAGTCCAGGGAGGAGACTTGATGAAATTGCCATTCTTCACTATGCTGGAAGGTAAGATTCTGGTGTTGGACAGAATAGGGTTTCTTTCCTAAGATTAGATGCCAAGTAGGAGACATGGTGGGAGGGAATAGTGGCCTCTGCCCTCATCACAGAACTAGGAGACTGACTCAATGAGTGTTCTCTTTTTACCTCTAAAGCAAGAGACTGGTTTGTTATGGAACAGCTCTCCTCCTCTTCCTGTGGAGGCTGGAGACGAAGCAGGACATACTGCCTGAAAGAAATGCCTTTCCCCTCAGCACAGTTAGCAGTAATAGATTGGATGAAGATTCAGTAAAGCAGTTTGAGAAGGTGTGCTTAGATAGTGGACAGGCAGGAAGACAACAGGGCGAGAACAATGTCATGAAAACCTAGAGAGAAGAGAATGATCCAGTGTCAGAGGCTGCAGAGAGGCTGGGCAAGATGCTGCAGCTTGAGAAAAGGCCATTTGGCCTTTCTCAAGGTCAAAAGATTTGGCTTCGTAGAGGTCATTGGTAACTTTGTGGAGAGCGCTTGAATGATAATGCCAGAATTCAGAAAGTGAGAGGGTTAGTCATCCCAGAGAGTGCACTGAAATGGTTTGTAGGTCTGGAATGGGACACTGGAGAATTGGAAATCAGTTTGAGGGACATAGGAATAAGGGAAAGTGCAGTGTGGGATAGGAAATGCAGTGATAGCTATGGTTTCAGAATCTCTACAATGAAAAGCAGAAGAATTCTAACCATTGAAGATGAGTTCAGGCAGATATCAGTGATGAAAGAAGTCCCTTGAGAGAAGAATCCTCTCTTGATGTCCAAACCTTGCAGTGACTGGTGGTGTTGAGTATTGTGGTGCCCAGGAGATCCATCTCACCACTAATGGGAGTAGGTGAAGGTATAACCTTCTAGTCTCTGAATAGGCCTGGTAGGTACTGGTAATTTGAAGTGGATCTGTTCTGGGAATGTCTTCCTGAGTACTGGAGAAGGCCCTTGGGCAAAGACTGAAGCCAGAAAATTGTGATATCGGTCTGATACAGGGCACCCTGAAAAGACTCAAAAGGGAGGAGGACCAGTCAAGTAGACTGGATTGAGGCTGAGGAAGGATTAGAGTTGGAGGGCACAGTTGGGCAAAAATAAATCCCTAGCAAGTCTGAAGGTGAATGAGAGGCCGCAGATAGGCCAGTGTTAAATGCAAGTGAAACACTTTCACTGGAAAGTCCCATACATTAAGTAGTCACAGGTGAAAGGGTGCCTTGAATGAGGGGGAACAGTGTTCCATGGGACTCAGTAACAACAGTCATTATGGGGATTCTGATTAGGGTTAAGAGAAGAAGTCCTGACTCTTTTGTTGTTATTTAGTCTTTGTTGTTTAATTGTTTTCAGTTGTAGCCAATTCTTCATGACCCCATTTGGGGCTTTGTTGGCAAAGATACTTGAGTACTAACTCCACTGCCTTCCTCGAATGTGGACCTGTAACCTTTCTTACTGATCATAGTCCTAACTCCAAATGAATGTATGAAAAAAAGTATGAAGTTTTCATTCAATTCTTTATTTGAGTAGAGAGCAAAATTTCTATTTAGCAAATATTAAAAGTCACTTTTTCCTTGCCTTTGATTCTGGTCATCTGTTATTGCTCATTTGTGGTAGTTGAACTTATGTTTTGGGGGCTGTTAGTATTTTCTCCCTCCTCAAAATGCCTTTTTAAACTTTTATATACATACATTTAGAGAGTGACTTTTTCCTAGAGGGAACTCCATACATGAATGAAGTTACATGTCTAAACAAAAATAATTTTTTTTAGCATTGAGAAAACATTCCCCCCAAAATTGTCATTTTAAATGATTTCATGACCTTTTCATAAAATGCACACTTTCTAAGTTTATACTTTATGGAACAAGCTCACTGGCTTTTATTTTTTTCCTTAAATATATTTTATTTTTCAATTGATGAGCATTTATTTTCTCTTCTTTCATACTCCTCACTTCTCTGGGGAAGAAAGAAGAAAAACAAATCCTTTGTAGCAAATTTTCATTGTAGTCAAAATAATTTCCCACATTAGCTGTGTCCAAAAATGTGTGTGTCATTCTGTATATTTAGTCCATTACTTCCTAGTCAAGAGGTGAATAGCATTATTTGTCCTCTGGAATGGTCATTACATTGATTAGAGCTCTCAAATCTTTTTAGTTTTTGGAAAAAGTGTTGTTGGTATAGTGAATGTTCTCTCTCTCTCTCTCTCTCTCTCTCTCTCTCTCTCTCTCTCTCTCTCTCTCTCTTTCTCTCCCTCCCTCCCTCCCTCCCTCTCTCTCTCCCTCTCTCTCTCCCTCCCTCCCTCCCTCTCTCTCTCCCTCTCTCTCTCCCTCCCTCCCTCCCTCTCTCTCCCCCTCCCTCCCTCTCTCTCTCTCCCCCTCCCATATTTACCTATAAGCCTTTTTCTTTCATTTATCTCTTTGGAGTCCTGAACTACTAGTCTTATAACTAGGTCAAAGTACATTACACAGTTTAGTAATTTTTTGTGGCATAATTCCAAATTGCTTTTCATAATGACTTGCCTGCTTCCTTACTTATAGATGGATAGATGGAATAAGCTTTTTATCAACCTGCTATGTGCTAACCCTGTGTTAAGTGCTTTACAAATACTATCTCATTTGATACTTATTGAATTAATTGTGCTCCTTCTGTTGTTTGGAAAAGGATTTTCTTTTCTGCTGAAAATAGGTCACTAGGAATTTCATGCTTTCTTTTTAATTAAAGTTAATTTTAAGAAACTAACATTCCTTAGTTCAGGGGCTATTACTATGCTAGAGACTAAATGCATTTTTTTTTCTATAATATATTTTTCCTAGTTGGCAGAGGTTTGAAATTCAACACAGCATATAGCATCAAATTTAAGATTTTTTGTGACTTTTGCTACCTTTTCTCCTGTTGTTTTATTTGTTTCTTACATTGTTCATAGCATGGGCGATGTAAATTGTAGTGAATTGTGGGTTTGTTCAGTTGTGGATTCCTAGCTGGCATGCTATGTGGGGCACCCTTCCCCTCACCCCCCATGTTAAATCTGAGAAATCTTTTATAGAATTAACCATTTTGATCTACACCATGCTCTTCAGTAAGCAAGGAATCCCTTCAGGTTACATTGTGGTACTTGGGTGGAGTAGTATGTGTAAGTTTATTCTGTCACACCCTGTGTAGGCAGTTTATAATTTGAGAACTGAAATTCTTGACCTGTCCCTGACACATTTTGCATTTAAGAAACAGCAATCACACATTTCTCTGTTTAGTCAAGAAAAAATGCATGAAGATATAGGGAGTAGCTGGTAAAAATCAATTGCCTTGATAGTGTCTAGAAATACAGGAGATCTTCAAGAACAGAATAATTATGTTGGTGTATGGAGACATGCGTCTGTGCTATATACTAATTATACTTTAAGTCCTTTGATTTATATGGATATTAAACTTTCCTGACTTCTTGTGAGCATTCCTACTTTGTAACTTATGACTGAGTGGGGTGGGGAGGGGCACAGTGTGGTTTGTTGGTCTGAACCGAAATTTCAGGAATTTCTAGGAAATCTCTTCTTTAGAAATTCCAGTAGCTTGTTTATAAATTATAGTCTTTAGAGAGTGTTTCTTGGACCACTGAGAGAGTAAGGGACTTGATCATAGTCACATAGCTAATATGTGTTAAAGTCTTGAACCCAGGTTTTCTTGACTGTCACTGTTTTCTATATAACACTGCCTCTCTCATTCCATCAATGAGATGTAATGCTCGTAAATTCAGTTTTTGTCTACACATGGAGACTTAGTATCAGTGTTTCTAAGTCAATACAAATAATGTCAGAAATCTTTGTTACATATATACGTTTTTCTTCACAGATATGCTTTTCTTTGAACCGTCTGAACATTTTGTGTTCCTATTTCATGAACCAATACAAATGCCCTTTCTCAAAATAAATTTTTTTTCTAGTCTAGTTTAACAGGTTTCTTAAGGAAGTTCAGTTGTAGTTCTGCATTTATCTAGATTTCAAGCCCACATTTTGTTGAAGAGGGTAGAGTGATAGGGACAAATCTTTGCAAACAAGTAATTTTAAATCACTTAATATAATTAGTGTGAATTAAATAAAAATACACAAAAATTAATATAAACCATAGAGAATGGTGTTGGCTTTTACCTTTTGATTATCAAATTGGGTACAGGGAAAATCCTTTTTGTTTATAATAGGTTATAAATTTTTAATTACAATCTTTTAGATGAACTAAATATGGTGATAAATGACAAAATTCTGTTAAGTGTAATTCTTCTTTCCCAAACTTTGCAATATTTGCACAATCTCTGAAAAATCCCCCCATTAAGATTTAAATTTTGTTCATAGAATGAGAAGAAAACAGTTGATAAAATGTAAGTAGAAGGTAATAACATAATGGCAAAAAGCAATTTGAAATAACTTACTGAGGAACTTCATGTATCATAGAAAATATGAGGTAGCTATTGGGTAGCTGAACGAGGTAGTTGAAGTTTAAAAAAGTATTTGTTCTTATGTAAACAATCAATAAGCTAATTTACATTCTTCAGACTTATTTAGTGGTGATGGTGTTTTTAAGGGTTTAGTTTCGATTTCACTATTCAGTTGTCCAGGAATTTCAGTTACTTTCAAAGATTTTACTAAAGGAATTTGAGTAAACTGTCTTCTCAAAAACGATTATAGATGTTTACTATTAAATACAAGACCCTTTTGAAATACATTTGATGAATTGATAAAATCCTTAAAGTAAAATTCTTAAAGTTTATAATTTATGCTTGGTTTTAAGCCATTTTTTTTTGCTCACCAGCCAGGAGGACAAGGGGATGGAAAAAAGAATGTACTGATTGAGAAAGAAATGTGACTTCTTAGAAGTGAAGGTGGGGTTTAATATAGAAACAGTGAGACATTTAAAGTTTAAACATACTAGTGCAGAGCAGTTGTGAATTATTTTAAAAAATGATATTATGACAGTATCCCTAAATCATTTACAGTATGCCAGAGAAAAACGCACTTTTCTAAATGGTTATTGCTAAATAATGCTATAGTTGTTACTTGATAAATAGATTTCATCACCTGAAACTGTTTTGTAATCTTAGTTCATTTTGACTTCATTGTAAGCATCATGAAATAAGTGCTTGGTGAATGACTGCTTTGGTATCTGCCCCTCCTACTGAGAGATGATTGCTGACTCTCATATTTTATTAATTCTTAGTCTAGCTCCTTGTTCAAGCATTACAGAGCTGTGGGAGTGCATGTAACTTCACCTTCCCCGGGGTGGTGTGTGTTTGTGGCTGGAAGAAAAGAATGGCATGGATATTGGTTCAACTGATACTTCTTTCTTCAGGGCAAGATTGTCCTGAAGAATAAGAAAATATGAAGCTCAGAGCTATATCTTATTCTCTGTTTCTTTATATTACAGCTTCCATGAATGAAAATATAAAGGCTATTCTTTAAATGAAAACTCAGTAGGTATTTCTTGACCCAGAGAACTAAAACCATGCTATTTTGTGTGTGCTTCAAATGGTTTTAATTTTATCACAGTTCTGACATTTAAGAGCTGTAATTTTAATCTATTTTAAGTTTTTAAATTTAACTTATTTGATGAATTTTGTCCTTTTCACAATAGTATTTAGGACTAATAATAGGAAACAGGACTAAAGTTGTAAATAGATCTTTTTTTCTGTAGTTTTTTTCAAGTGGTTGATAAGTTATGAAGACATTGAATGAATTGTAAATTGTTTAGGGAAGTGATAGAGCAAGTGAACTGAAATTTGAAATTTTTTAAAGCTTGGATTTAGCATTTTTAGGATTGTAAAGTACTATAAAAACTGAATAAGACATGGTGTGTGGTAATATAGCAAGTGCAGTTCTTACAAAAATCAGATGAGGTGAGTTTCTGACAAGTCAAGACATGTACTTTCACTTGACTTTAACACAGACTATTCCTCTGTGTTAGGAAATCCTGGTGAAGTATCACATAAATCTCTTCAGTGAAAGCAAAGTCTAAGCCCTAAACACGTTTCAGCTTATGCAGAGTTTGGTTTCTTGTCTTGTTTGTAGTATCACTGTTAATGTTCCCTCCTTTCAAATGCAAAATGAAAATGAGTGCCTCATTTACAGGTTAAGTTTTTAAACTTAAATAGTAAAATTATAAGTAGAAATTTATTATTGAAAAAGACACGATAAAAGTTGACATGCTGATATGTATAGCATTTACATAGCATTATGCATTTAGATATAATTCAATATGATTGTGATAGAATCAGCCTTGTTGATTTAGTACCATTGCTTAATTTCTAGTAAAAAACCTATCTTATAGTTCTAAGATAGAAAATTTAAGTTTATACCCATATTTGTTCTTTTTGCATGACAATACAGCTGATTCTTCCTCCTAGCTGGCTTGGAGTTAATAAGGTATATAGATCCAGAATTAGGACAAAACTCTCCATTTGGATAATGCTATTTCTTTTTTTTTAGTATGGTAAAATTTGGAACCTTATAACTGTAGCATTTATTAAGATAGGGATGAAATGATTAATGTTTGATAAAAAGTAGATTTAAACATAAAATTGTCTTAGATCGAGTATTTAGAGAGTATGTTTTTGAGGATGAGTATATACAGTCTCTCTGCTAAAATTAACAACAAAAAATTTTACTTTTCAAAGTGAAATAATTTCTAGATGACCTCTAACTTATATTTTGAGCCCTCTTCTAATACTTTCTGTATATTTATACATGTAGACATGCATAGATTTGTAATAAATTGTTTCTGTTGGCCTTTATTCACAGAAATCTTAAAGTTTTACATGAATATGCAATATCAGTTTGAGAGCTTAAGCTAGAAAATGACCTAATGAATATTAGTTCTGTGCTTTATCCAGGATAACTTCCCTCTTCTAACACTTACACCATCCTGGTAAAGTTCCTTAGCACTTTATGCCTGGACTATAACATTATGCCTCAAATCTCTCCCCACTCTAGTTAGTCCCATTTCGCTTCCTTCTGTGACTTGGATTGTTGTTTAGTTGTTTCAGTTATGTCCAGCTCTTTGTCACCCTGTTTGGGGTTTTCTTGGCAGAGATAGGTTTCTGTTTCCTTCTCCAAGTTATTTTACTGATGAGAAAATGGAGGCAAATGGGGTTAAAAGACTTGCCCAGGGTAACACCGCTAGTAAATATCTGAGACCAGATTTGAACTCGGCGAGATGAGTCATCCAGATTCTGAGCCTGACAGTTTGTTTGCTGTGCCTTCTAGTTGCCCAGTGATTTGGATTAGCTTTCCCTAAAAGAAGACACATCTGGCCCCTAGGTGTCCCCTATGACCTGAGACATGATTCACAGCTTCCCTGCTGTAGCTTTCTGATTACTTAAGAGTCCCAGCTACACACTCTGCAATTGGCAAAGATGACAATGACAATAGGCAGTGTTGTAGGAGTTGTGGGGTGTAATGCATTGTTGGTGGAGCTCTGAATTGGTATGACCATTTTGCAAAGCAATTTGGAATTATGCAGTTATAGAGACTAATATGCTCATGCCCACTAACTCAGACATTTCATTACTGGGCTTATGCCCCAAGGGGTAGTCAACAATAATAATAGTCACAAACATTTATTAAGCACTTGTGTATAATGCATTGTGCTAAATTCTGGGATTACAAAGAAAGGGAGAAAGCCTCTGACCTAGAGGAGCTCATAACATAATAACAGCTATTTACAGACTAGTTACTTATGGGATAAATAAGAATCAGCAGAGGGAAAGTACTAGATTTGAGAGATTAGGAAAGGCTTCTTCTAGAAAGTAGACTTAAAGGAAGTCAGGGAAGCCAGGAGGACCTTATGAGAAGGGAGAGTGCTCCAGGTGTGGATGACAGCCAGTGTAAATGCTTGGAGTTGAGAAATGGGAGTATTTTGTTCAAGGAATAGTAAAGAGACAAGTGCAAATTGAAAGAATCCCTGCCCTCAAGGAGCTTATGTGAGGTTGTTGTTGTGTTTGTCATCATTGTTGAAAAGGACCATGACATCAGGGAAAATGGATGACATGACTTCTTGCACATGAAAGAAAACTGAAAAGTGGGAAGTAGTTATGTAGGGAAGAAGTTCCCTACATAATGAAACAAATACAAAATGAGTTCAGTTTGGGGAGCCAAAGAAGTTCAAAATGGGGAGGTGTGGAGAGTTCTGTACTTTCTTCCCTCCTTAAATTGAAGTTGAAGTCTTAATAACTCCACCCTCCAATTAGAGGGAAGAAAGGTACAGATATGGTATAGCTACTGAGGCTTATTTGACCTTATAAGATGATGAGATTTCATAATCATGAATTTTGGGGGAGGGGTGGAGCGTGGTGGGGAAGTCAAAGAAATACAAATATAAAATGAGTGCAGCCTAAGAAGCCAAAGAAGTCCTAAATGAGTGCAGCTGTTTGGAAAATAAGGCAATCTCTAAGGTCATCCCAAGGAAGCCATTGATAAGAAGAAAGACCCCATATACACCAAAATATTTACAGCAAGCCTTGCTGTCAAGACAAAGTTCTTGGAATAGAGTTGGGGTTATGAGGATTATGGGTTGGATACTTCAGGAAATCATTTTATACACAACAGGTCAGTGTGTTTTGGTATTGGTATTAATTCCCATGGAGGGAGAAGGTAGAGGAAGTGATTTGGGAAGGCATGGATTGAAGAATGAAGTACTTTGCTTTTTATATTTATTGCACCTAGGTGTTACCATGAATAGAGAGCTGGGCATGGCGTTAGGAATATATATCTTTATATCTGCCATTCAGCCAAACTTCTGATAGTTGTTATCTACCAACCTTCAGGACACTTCTTTTTTCTACAGTGAATTCAGTTCTTGGCTCTCTCAGATCTTGACCTTGTACTAGGGGATTTCAGTTTACTCTCTCACTCTAGCCTCAAGGTTCCTCAACATGATATTTGTTTGCCATGACCTACTCTACCCCACCTCGGCCACATATAAAATATCCATACTTTTGATCTTTTGACTATGCACAGTGCTTATGAAGTTTGAAATACCCTTACCTGATTACAATCCATTGTCTTTCCACTTCTCTGCTTATCAAAACCAAATATTGTTCTTCCACAACATGGTCTTTAATCCTTCAACCCCTCAATCCTTCCCAGACCATCACTCCCTCACTAGCATTTCTCCATCTTGATTCTTTGATGAACCAATTTAATTCTACTCTATCCTCTTCTCTTGAGTCTTTTGTTCCTTTATCTGACAGAAAAATTTGCCCCTCCTAGCTCCAACCTTATATGAATCCTAACCATCTACTGCCTCCACTCTTAGATATGTAACAAAACTAGAGAAAATCACAGCATAATGTTGACTGAGTCTACTAAAATTTTATGTTCCATAACCTTAACTTGGCCCCCACTGTTTGAAGGTAGTCTTTTTATACCTCCCTAATTAGGTCATAATCCCAATCACCCACTTTAGCAGCTTTTCCAAATTTTTTCATCCCTCCTTACATGTGCCATATAATATGCCCCAACTACATATTCTCCTGAGAACCTTGCCTCAGATTTTGTAAAAAATATCAAGGCAGTTTACTGAGAGCTCTGTCATCTTTTTCTCTTCCTTCCTCTGTTCTGTCCTCACTCTTCTTCCTCTCCTTTCTTCCTCTTCCTCATCTCATATTATCAAGGTGGCCTACCTTTGACTTCTTACCTTATATCTCTTACTTTGTGTGTCCCCTAGTGGCAGGGAGTGAGGCTACTTCTATTTCTATCAGCATAAAACCACTCCACCTCCTACTCCCAGTCTGATCTCCCAACTAGGGATATGGAGAAACTCTAGTGCAAAGGAACAACCTTCCCTTTAACCCCTTTCCATCCAGAGTTATCCAGGTTAGATTTTTTTCTCCTGCTGTGTTGAGTCTTGTCTAATCTCCAATCTTAGAATAAAGAGTAGTGAAATAGGGACTTCCATCTGCTAATCTATTTGCCTTCTATCTTGAACTGTACTTGTGTCCAGTCTGATCTCCAGCCTCCTTTGGGAAGAGGAATGCTTCTTCCATTCAATGATGAACATTCTCACACCCAGCCATACCATACATATCCCAGTGATTCTGAAGCCTGTAGGTTATCATCCAGACCCCATTCTCCGTCCCCCAATTCCTGATTCCTTATTCCCATCTCCCTCAAAACCTGGCCCCTCCCTCAAGTTCCAACCAAATGCCACCCATTCCTTCCACTGTGCCCTCTGGTCTTCCTGTTCCATAAATAGCAAACTTCCCTTCCTTTTAAATCTTTTCCCCTCCCACTCTTTTTCTCTTCTGGTAGTCATTGAAACCTGATTCCTTCCTGATGATGTAGTTAGGTTACCCTAACTATTTACTTGCTACAACCTGTTTCTCCATCGCACCTCAGATATATGTAAAGATGGTCATATTGCCATCACCCACAAAGGTACCCACCCACAAATGTTTAAGAATTCCAAAATCCCTTTGTCTGACCATAATCTATTGGCATTTCACCTGTTTCTCTCCTTTCCCTTACCAATCTCTTCTTTTCTATATTATGACCTCCAATCCCTCAACCTATGAATTCTTTTCCAGGCCATTTCCCCTACATTACCCACTCTTTTCTCTTTTCTCCATCTTGACTCCTTAGTGAATCAGTTCAACTGTCCTCTTGAATTCCTAGTCCCCTTCTCAGTTTGTTTATTGTACCCTGCTAAGTCTTAGATCACTCTCACCATCTGCCACCTTCACTACTATATATATATGCTGTTGAATGAAGGTAGAGAAAATCATAACTTTCTACTGGATCTACTTCAGATTTATGTTATATAATCTCAAATGGGCCCTCACTCTTGCTAGGCAATCCTACTATGCCTCCTTCATCAACTTACTCTCCCATTATCCATAGCAGCTCTTCTAAACCTTTTCATCCTTCCTCATCCCTCCCATGACTACCCCTCCCTCACCTCAGCTGAGAACTTTGTATTTTACAGAAAAAAAATTGAGGCTATTCACCTTGAGCTCCCTTTTCTCCCCACTCTCCCATCTCATATTACTCAGATGCTTTTTATCACTTTTACCTACCTCCTTTACTACTGTCTCACATTATGTGATGACCTTACTCTTTTCTAAGACGAACACTTCTACCTACTCAATTGATCCCATTTAGTCTTGTCTAATAGATTGCTCTATCATCCCTGTTCTGTTACTTATCTTCAATCTCTCCCTGTCTACTGGCTCCTTCCCAACTGCTTACTAATACCCCGTTTCTTCTTTATCTTCAAAATACCCTCACTTGATCTTTTCATCCAGCATAACTATCGTCCTATATCTTTTTTCCCCATTGTCACAAAACTCTTCAAAAAGGTCGTCTACATTAGGTGCCTCCAGTTTCCTCCCACTCTTTTCTTAACCTCTTAAAATCCATGTTCTGACATCACCATTCCCTCTAAAGTTAAGAATGGTCTTTTAATTGCCAAATCTATTGGCTTTTTCCTAATCCTCATTTCTTTGACTTCTCTTTAGTCTTTGATGCTTGATCATCTTTTTCTTGATAGTCTTTTCTCTGTAGGTTTTCAGGATGTGACTCTCTCTTGGTTCTCCTCTACCCTCTCTGCAAGTCTCCCTACCTGAATCATCATCTAGACCATACCCTCTAATCATAGGTTTTTCGACAGGGTTCTGTTCTGTACTGTCTTCTCAGTTCCCTATTTACTTTTTCACTTGATGATCCCATCAGTTTCCATGGTTTGAAGTACTGTCCCAATATTGACAATTCTCAAATCTAACTATGTTGTCCTTCTTTGCTGATCTCTAGTTTCCCATCCCTAGCTGCCTTTCAGACATCTCAGACTGTCCTGTACATATCTTAAATTCAGCATATCCAAAACAGAATTTATTATCTCTGCAGCGCCCCCAAATCATCCAACTCTCCTAACTTCCTCTTACTGTAGAGAGTAACACCATCCATCCAGTGCTTGAGCTTCATAACATAGGAGTCATCCTGGATTCCCTACATCTCTCACTTCCCATATCCAGTCTCTTACCAAAGCCTGTT
The DNA here is from genome assembly GCA_011680675.1 of Gymnobelideus leadbeateri. Taxonomy (NCBI): domain Eukaryota; kingdom Metazoa; phylum Chordata; class Mammalia; order Diprotodontia; family Petauridae; genus Gymnobelideus; species Gymnobelideus leadbeateri. The sequence continues at coordinate 47,514 of WOXC01010308.1, forward strand.
GATTTCACTTTTGCAACATGTCTTAAATATGTCCTCTTCTCTCTTCTGGCACTACCACCATTCCAGTGCAGGTCCTCATCACATCATACCTTGATTATTACAAGAATTCTGCTGGGTTCAGGTCTTTCTCTACTCCAATCTGTCTGCCATTCAGCCATTAAAGTGATTTTCTTAAAATCAAAAAACCAAAGCACAGGCATCCCACTATTCATTAAACTCCAGTGGTTTCCTTTTCCTTCCAAGATCAAATATTCCACTTGACTTTCAAAGTCCTTCATAACCTAGTCCCTTTCTACCTTTCCAGACTACTTACAGCTTATTCCCCTTGACATGCTCTTCAGTCTAGTGATATTGGCCTTCTGGCTGTTCCACGAACAAGACACCCCATCTCTTGAATTAAGACATTCTTTCTGGTTGTCCCTAACGCTTGAAAGATTCTCCCTTCTGTGTTTTAGCTACTGACCTCCCTGCCTTCTTTTAAGTATTAGCTAAAATCCTGCTTTGTAAGGGAAGCCTTCCTCAAAACTCCCTTAATTCCAGTGTCTTCACTTTGTCAATTATTTCCTTTTTATTCTGCATATAGCTTGTTTTGTAAGTATTTGTTTTCCTGTTGTCCTCTCCACTTAGGCTGTATACTCCTTGAAGGCAGGGAATGTCTTGTCTCCTTTCTTGATGTTTAGAAATTGTGTCTGGCAGATAAATAGATGCTTAATACATCTTTACTGATTGATTGATTGATTGGTTGGTTGATTGACTGTAGAAGAAGCATGCTGGTGGGTCTCCTTGCTACATTCAGGCACCAGTGTTCCTAAAGCAAGGGTCCACCCATGTCATTCCCTACTCCGTAAACTCCAGTGGCTCTCTATAACTTCCAGGATCACATATGAATTCCTCTGGCATTCAAAGCCCTTCATAACCTAGCCCCCTCCTACCTTTCTAGTCTTCATATACTTCTTACTCCCCATGACCTAACCTAGTGATATGACCCTTCTTGCTATTCTACAAACAAGATGGTCTCTCTTGGTTTCAGGCATTTCCTTTGGCTGTCTTCCATGTCTGGAATCTCTGTGTCTCCTGGTTCCCCAGCTGCTTTCAGTTCCCAACTAAAATTCCATTTTCTACTGGAAATCTTTCCCAAATCTTCCTAATTCTAGTGCCTTTTCCGTATTATTTCCTATTTATCTTGTAACTTTTTTGTACCTATTTGCTCATTTTTTGTCTCCTGCATTAGAAAGTGAACTCTGAAGGCAGGGACTATCCATTTGCCTCTTTTGGTATCCCCAGTGCTTTGCACCATAATAGATGCTTAATATAACTGATTGACTGATGCTTTCAGTTACTATTTCTGGCTTCAATCTTGTCTTGAAGAGGTGGCCTTCTTCCATTTCCTCTACCAATTTGACCTTTCTCTTAAACTTTCTCTCACATATTCAATCTCTGTCTGTCTACTGACTACTTCCCTTTTGCCTACAAATATGCTCATCTTTCTTCATTCTCAAAGACTCTTGCTTGATCCATCTATACTTTATAACTTTTGTCTCATATCTCTTCAGCATTTTGTGGCTAAACTCCTTGAGAAAGCCAAATACTTCCACTTCCTTTTCTCTCTGTCTCTTAACTCTGTGTAGTCTGTCTCATTATATTTTACTGCATCTGGAATTTTGCAGTAGTCTGCTTCTTGGTCTCTTTGCCAGAAGTCTTTCCTCACATCTTTTTTGTTGTCAAACTGGTTTTCCTAAAGTGCAGATCAGACAATGTCACCTCCCTACTAAATAAACTCCAGCGACTTCCTATCATTTCCAAGATAAAAGATAAAATCCTTTCTTTGTCAAGTAAGGCCCCTCATTACTTACTCTACCCACTTTGTGCCCCCCCCCTCACCTCCCCTTCCAATCTTCTTATAATTTAAACCCTATCATGAATGCTGAGATCCAGTGAAATTCGTTTTTTTTTTTCTCAAAAGAGACATTGTATCCACCTCTACAATTTTTTACTTCTTGTCTCCCAAGCATAGCATTTTCCTTCACAACCTCTAAATCGTATTGCCCTGCCTTTCTTCAAGTACCACCTAAAATCCCACATTGTATAGGAAGCTTTTCCTGATACTTTTTTTTTCCCAAATGCTTTATTAACTTCTGGTCCTGATACTTCTTGCTTCTAGTATTTTCTTATGTTGTTTATTTGCAGTTTGCTGTGTATTTAGTTTGTTTGTACATAGTTATTTGCATATTGTTTCTTCTATTACTATGAATTCCTGGAGAATTGAGGACTGTCTTTTATGTTCCTTTGTATTCTTAGTGCTCACATTTGGCACATGCTAGGTATTTAAAATGTTTAGTGAGTGGTTGTTACTGGGTTGGTAATACCTAGTAGGCATATAATACCTGCTTATTTTTATATCAGAGAGAGAGTTTTTGAGTTCAAAGAGACCTCAGAGTTTAATTAATTAATTAATCAACCTAGTCATCTAGCTTTTATTTTTCCATGTGTGAATTGATAGGGAATTTTTTCTTATATATCCTTTTTGTGTCATACTTATTTGTGCATATATCTTTTTTTTTCTTTCAACTAGATTAACTTTTTGAGAGTAAGATCTGTATCTCTGGCTTTTAGTGAGGTGTTTGGATATACTATACATTTGATAAATGTTTGAGTGAAGTAGTAAAAATCTTTACCATTTTCTTAGTACTAAAGTATTATAATGTAACATTTTAAAATTGTTTATTATAAATATATAACCATTTGAAGGTTTAAGAAGCATGTAAAACAAGAATAAAAGCCTATGTACATGGGAAATTTGTTACTTTGCAAATATTGGTGAACTCTGTTGGGCTGTAAAATATTGGTGTGTGTATGCATATATATATGCATACATATGAAGTACATATATATGCATGTATATGAAGATGACTGATAAGATAAAACACTTCCTTTAAAATATGTCTTTGGGGATATTTTTTTGATGTCTTTGAACTCATTGGTACAAATTCCAGAAAGACTAATTGCCCTTGTGTTTGAAAGATGAGCAGTACATTTCTTCTCAGATTTCTGTATCCATATATTACTATATAAATTTTGTTATATTTACAAAATAGTTATTTCTTAACATGTGAAATCTTAAATCCTTACCTTCCTACAAATCTCCAAGGAGAAAGTTTATACCTGCCAATTTAAGGGTTTTCTTCAATCTGACCCAGTTCTACTATTTGTATCTTCTTCTCTAGACAAACTGGCTGTGTCATTGTCCTCAGAGTAGGCCCTATGTTTTCATACCTCCTACTCATGCCATTGCCTCTCCTGGGAATGTCCTGTATTTTTGCCAGTTTAGCTTAGTTGTCACCTCCTTAGTGAAACCTCTGATTATACTAGAAGTCATCTTTCTCTCCCCTTTGAACTAATAGTTCAGTATTGACTCTGATACCTATATGATACTTATCATATGGTTATTTGTATTTTTGCATTAATTAGTAATTAAGTATTCACCCTTCCTTTGAGATTGCTCCCTGCCTCTGCCTCTTCCTAACTCTCCCACAATATGCTGTATAGTGCCTTTTACACATTAGGTACTCAGTAAATTAATATTTTTGATCATAGGAAAAGTACTCCAGTTCCTATGTACTCTGGTTAAATACTTTATGTTATTTTGTAAAATTATTATAGAATAATGGAATTTTTTTCTCTCCCCAGTGCTTTGGTAATTGTTACAGTCTTTGATCGTGATGTTAACTGCAGAAGAGCTGCCTCTGTAAGTCTTCTAAATGTTATATTTTGCTATTTTTTCCTTAAAAACTTCATTCATGTATATTTTTATAGGTGGCCATCGGATAAAAAAATGATCTCTAAGACATGCAGACTTGAGTTCATTAGGACCTGGGTTCATTTCCCAACTTCAAACCCTTACCCTCTCTCTGTCAACCCTTGCATGTTTTAACTTTTTGTTAAAAAAGCTCTAAGTATCTAAGTTGCAGAGAAGGTGCAGACTTGCATTAGAAGAGGAAGTTTACTCAGGTGAGTTCCCTATGATAGTGAAATTAGATTCATTCTTATCCCCTTCTCTAACCTCTTCCCTATTTGTACAGAGAAGTAGCCATTGCAACAACTTGACTTAAATCCAGTGTCCATTATGCCATGGTGATAATTATTTACCATTTCATCATTATAGACATGTTATTACAATTTTTTTGGTTATTAGGCTTCATATCTTAGTAGATACAAGATAGATATTAGTATCAAGAAAACCCATCCTCAGGTCCTGCCTCTGACACATATGTTACAGAGAAGGTGGTGATTCATATTAGTAGGGGAAGTTCTTCCCCTACTATATATATATATATTGCTACAATTAATAAAATTTTAAGTATGATCCAAAACACAAATCAGTTAATCAGTAATTCTCATTGAGTATCTGTTATTTGTTTAATGTTATGCTAGGAGCAATGGGAGGGGAAACCGTAAAAACAAAATATGAACACAAGTGAAATTAGAGTATTCTTAAGTATTAACACTCTGGTACTACCTGTAAATCTTACATTTAAAAGATGTGGGTAATAAATGTATGCTATAGTCATTGGGAAATTCTTCACTGAGGAGATTTAATTTGCGCTCACCCTTGAACACTACAGAATTTATGTTTGATTTATACAGTAGCCCAAGATTTGTTAAGAGACCTCAAAAGCCATCTAGGACAACCATTATCTGAAGTAGAATCCCCCCTATAATTTACTTAACAAGTAGTTAGGAAGCTTTTACTTGAAAACTTTAATTGAGGGTAAACCTCAACCAATGTGAGATATCTTATACCACAAACTGTTGCTTCTGTAGTCATAGATGACACTGCCTTTCTTAATGAAGTCTAAATTTCTATTAAGCCCATTTGATTAGCTAACCATGTCATTGATAAAAATGTTAATTATAAGCCTAGAGCTAGGCACAGGACTCAGGGACACCCTTTGTTAATCTGGCAAGATAAGGTATGGGATACTGAAGTCCTTTCTCAAGCTTAATTAACAAGAATTGACACACTGCTATAGACAGCACAATTCTGTTGTGCTGGCCATGTTCAAATGTCAAATGTGCTTTTGCCTAAAAGACTTTTATAGAGAACTCACAAAATTCAAGCGCTCACACAGAGGTCAGAAAAAGGACACTTTCAGTGTCTCTAAAGAACTTTGGAATTCATTGTAAGATACTGGCATAAGATTATCCAGTGTGGTATGCTTGCACCAAAGAAAGCATGGTGCTATATGAGCAAAGCAGAATTCTAGTAGCTCAAAAGAAACATGAGTTGCACAAATTTAGAGATATCTCCACTCCAAATGGATTATTTGTGTCCAACCTGTGGTAAACCCTTATAAGCTCATATTGGTCTGATCAGCCACTGTTGATCACCCTGTACCTTTGATATTGTGATGTCTTTTTTGATCCTTCTTGGATATGAAAGACAATAACCAATTATGTGACTGGGCATTGGGCTAAGCCCTGGGAATACAAAGGAAGGCAAAAGACAGTCTCTACTCTGAAAAAATTTATAGTCCAGTGGAGGAGACAACATGTAAGTAACAATGGAGAACAGACCTGCACAATATATGTTCTTGTGGCCTGCCAAAGGATTTGGGGTGGTCTGCAAAAAATGTAGAGGATGTAAAAGAAAGTAAAGATGTACCAAGTGCTTCTGCTACTTACTATTGTGCCCATCATGTAACTTGGCAGGGAGTTACCACTGTGCACTCCCTCCTGTTTGTCACGTAACCCATGTGACCAACTATTGTCTTCCTCTAGTCTGAGAGGAGCAAGAGTTGTATGTGTTTGCTGTGTTTTCAGTCATTACTGTCATTGAACAGGGACAAAGTGACTGCAGCCCCATGCCAATGCAACTGATTGCCTGCTATGCGATGAGAGGCAACAATGAGAGGGGTTTCTTCCCCTCCCTCACTTTGTGCCCATCTTCCAAGTTAGATGAGTGTCTGTCACTCTCTCCAAGATCAGACACTCAGTTCAGTATTTCTTTGTATGTGAGCAGTTGCTGTGGACATTTTTTGGTTTGATTTTTGGAGAAAATTTGGTTAAAATTTTTGGGGTGACTATAAAATAGATGTAAAATAGACTTTGTAAAATAGAAATGGAAGATTGAATCAGAACATAGTGTGTTTAATCTGGAGTAAACAAATAGATACTTGTTTACATACATGAGAGACAAAAATACTGTGTCTTATTTGCTGAGAATTAATAGTCATTTTGAAGTAATATGATCTTCATCGCCATTTCGAATCAGAGCATCCTCACTTAAGCAAATTGGACACCAATGAAAAACAAATTAAAGTGTCTAAATTGTTGAAAAATAACTCAGTGGCTATCAATGATTTTTCAAGAAAGTAAACTCAGAAATTGAGATAGTTACTAAGGTTAGTTTTCTGATTTCTAAAGAAATTTCAAACATGATTCAAAATCCCTGTGATGGAGAAGTTAACACTAAATGGTAGTTTGTTGATCATTGAGAAATTAGTTTGAGTTATCACATCCTAGGACTTTGGCCTTCAGGTGAAGTTTTCTCAGGGTATTAACCATCTCTTGTTACATGGAACTAGTACTTACTAGTCTTAATGACTCTTTATTCATCATTAATTGGCCTACCCAAGTACCACTTAATGGTTACTGTTTGGGCCCTGATGGCTGAGAGTGATTTGTAAATTGTAATTGTTTCTATTTTAGTCAGGAACCCTCAGGGTCTTCCTCTTCCACTTTTTCTTTCTTTCTTTCTTTCTTTCTTTCTTTCTTTCTTTCTTTCTTTCTTTCTTTCTTTCTTTCTTTCTTTCTTTCTTTCTTTCTTAAAGTAAAGGGACCATCTTTCCATTTCTTAAACAGAACTAATCACTGAATGGGCATCACCTTAGTCAAAGAGAGAACTCAGAAAGACATTAGCTTAAAAAGGCCAAGGTCTCCCACTGCATCTTGGGGGGTCTCTAGTTGTGCCATAATTTTTCATACTCTTCCAGTATTTTCTTTGACTTACTAACCTCTTCTGCTTTATTGGAACAATTTACTCTTTGTACTACACAGTTTTCATTCATTTATGATTTCTTGAAGAATAACTCTGGAACTATATATACCTATATCTATATCTATGTATCTATAAAGATACATATATACCATATATACCTATATCTATATCTATGTATCTATAAAGATACATATATACCATATATACCTATATCTATATCTATGTATCTATAAAGATACATATATACCATATATACCTATATCTATATCTATGTATCTATATAGATACTATATATATATATAGATAGATACTATATATATAGATACTATATATATATAGATAGATAGATAGATAGATAGATAGATAGATACTATATATATATATAGAGAGAGAGAGAGAGAGAGAGAGAGAGAGAGAGAGAGAGAGAGAGAGCCTGACAATGCCTTTAAACCCAAATCACACTGACTGTCATTGAATGGCCAGTATTAAGCCCCAGAGCAGCCTTTGTTGTTTATTGTTTGGGCTTGGATGGTTTAGACTGCATGGAAATAGCAATTGTTTTCTGTACTGTCTATAAACTCTTAGGGTCTTCTTCTAGATTGATTCTTTTGTGAGGACAAACTGGCCATCTTTTGTCTCAATTCCTACCTAGTCTTTAATCATTGAATGGATTTTGCCTCAGACAAAATGAAAACTGGAAAAGACCTTAGTTTAAAAATGCCAAGGCCATCCAGTGTATCCTTGGCCATTGTCAATCTTCTTGACTTTTATCTTGCCACTGGACTCTGATGAGTGGAGGAGGGAGTGAGGAGGATGACTTTGTGAACCTTTGTCTGACCTAAATCCAGTTTACATGCAAGTGAAGACATCACAACCCTCATGATGTCATTAGTCCTCTTCTAGAATCAAGTACAAACAACAATAAGGAATGATCATATTACTCTGAATAGCTTAGTCATTCACAGTTATTCTTTAAAGAATATTACTGTTCCTATATGCAGTTTTCTCTTGGTTCTGCTCATTTCACTCGCTGTTATTTCATTAATATATTTCCATGTTTTTCTAAAACCAACCTACTTCCTTATAGCACAGTAGTATTCCAAAGTAGTCATATGCCATAGCTTAGTCAGCCATTCCCCAGTTGATTGGTCTCCCATTCCTTTCCAGTTCTTTGCCACTTCAAAGAGAAGAACTGCTATGAACATTTTAAAACATTGCTTTTTCCATAATCACCTGATCCCTGATTAGGAAACAGATCTAATAGTGGTATTGCTGGGCCAAAGGGTGTGTGTGTGTGTGTATATATATATATATATATATATATATATATATATATATATATATATATATATATATATATATATATATATATATAAAATATATATATGTATATGTATATGTAATAGTTTTATAACTATTTTGAGCATAGTATCCCAAGTTTTCTACATCTCCTCCAATATTTGTCATTTTCCCATTCTATCATTTTAACCAGCCTGACAGGTGAGATATCTCAAAGTTGTTTTTTAATTTGCATTTCTCTAATCAATAATGATTTAGAGGGGCATCAAGGTGGCACAGTGAGTAAGAGTGCAGCCCCAGAGTAGGGAGGACCTGGGATTGGTTCCAGCCTCAGATACTTAACACCCACACAAAAAACTGGCTGTGTAACCTTGGGCAAATTACTTAACCCCAATTGCTTAAAAAAATGATTTAGAACACTTTTTGAGGTGACTTTATACAGCCTTAATTTCTTCATTGGAAAACTGTTCATATCCATTAGCCTTTTACCTATTGGGGAATGACTCATATTCTTATAACTTTTACACAGTTCTCTCTATATTTCATATATGAGACCTTTAAGAAACTGTCTATAAATTTCCCCCTAATTTTCTGCTTTCCTTCTAATCTTGGCTACATTTGTTTTATTTGTACACCTCCTTTTTAATTTATTGTAAATAAAAGTATCCATTTTATATCCCACAATGCTGTCTAGCTTGTTTATTCATAAATTGTTATCCTGATGGTAAATTATTTAACTTGAAAAGGCTATAAGCCAAGACTATAGTGGAGGGAGAAGTGGTGCATGATTTTTTTGATCACAGATGATTTTGGACTAATGCAGCCTCTGAGACTGAGGTGCAACAAAGTATGGATCTATTCTCTGTTGCTTGTGCTAATTTTGGCTTAACAATACCAAGAAAATGCAGGTGCTCCACCAGCCAGCACCACACCACCCATATGTGGAACCATGATTATAGCAGTAGAAATATTGAGTGCTATGGATTTGCCACTTACCTTGGCAATATACTTTCCAAGAATGTACATATAGATGATGAAGTTAAACATAACACATTTCCAAAACTAGTTCATTATTTGGGAGACTCTTGAAGAAAGTATGGTAGAGAAGAGGTAGTAGACTGCCTACTAAACTGAAGGTCTATAGAACTGTGGTGCTTACATCATTCTTGTATGGCTGTGAACTCTGGACAGTCTACAATTACCATGCCAAGAAAGTGAATCACTTCTGTTTGAATTCTCTTAAGAGTCTGAAGATCACCTGGCAAGAGAAGGTCCCAGATGTTGAGGTCCTTTCTCAAGCTTAACTGATAAACATTCAAACTTTACTACAGAGAGTGCAAATCTGATGAACTGTTTGAATGCCAAACACACATTTGCCTAAAAGACTATTTTATAGAGAACTCACACAAGGCAAGCACTCTCATTGAGGTCAGAAGAAGCAATATAAGGAAATTCACAAGGTGTCTTTGAAGAATTTTAGTCTACGTTGTGAGACATGGAAGACACTGACCCAGAACAGTCCAGTATTGCATGCCCACATCAAGGAAGGTGCTGTGTTCTATAAGTAAAGCAAAATTGCAGAAGGTAAAAAGAAACATGAGATGCACAAATTTAAAGACATCTCCACTCCAAATGTTCATGTGGACTATTTGTCCTTGACCTGTGCTAGAGCCTTTTGAACTTGTATTGGTCTGCTCAGCGACAGTTGGATACACTGTACCTTGACTCTAACATAGTGATGTCATTTCAATTCTCATTAAGAATGAAGGACAACAACCAACCAAGATCTGATATTGCTAGACTTACTTCCTTTAATATTTTTCATTAATTCTTTTGATATACTTGACCTTCTATTCTTCCAGGTGAATTTCATTATTATTTTTTTCTAGCTCTTTAAAATAATTTTTTGTTAGTTTGATTGGTATAGCACTAAGTAAATTGATTTATGTAGAATTATTGTTTTTATTATGTTGGCTCAGCCCACCCATAAACAGTTATTTCTCCAGTTATTTAAATTTGACTCTGTTTATGTGAAAAATGTTTTTAACTGTGTTCTTATAATTCCTGGGTTTGTCTGGCAATTATACTCCCAGGTATTTTTTTTGTCTACAGTTATTTTAAATGAAATATCTCTTACTATTTCTTCTTGTAGAGTTTTGTTGGTGAGATATAGAAATGCTCATATTTTATGCAGGTTTATTTTATATCCTGTTGTAACCAAAACACAAGCAAGACCCAAGTAACAATTTAGAAGTGAACCCTTTATTGTCACCATGTTGGCTGATCAGGCATGTTGGCTGAACGGGGCCCTTCCCCAGATTGTAGAGTCCCAAACCCAGGCAAAGCCTCAGCTTTTAAAGGGACACCACAAGGCCAACAGTTAGGTATTACGTAAGCAGGAACTTGCAGAGGCTAAAATCAGTGATTGGTTAGTACACATTTTAAAATTCCCTTGCCCGCCAAGTCTCCCTAGGTGGGGCAGCAGCCTGCCCACCTCTGTGAAGGAGAGCTGGTTGGGGAGGGGAAAAATGAGGCCAGGTACAACATTGCTACTTTGCTAAGTTATTGTTTCAACTACAGAGGTAGTTTTACCCCCTTATTACTCATTCTGATTCTTTCAATTTCTTTTTCTTATTTCCAACATTACTGGTATAATATTGAAGAGTGGTGATAGGAGACAGTGATTATCTTTTACATGAAATCTTTTCTGGTCCTCCAACTTCCCTCCTTTTTTACATAACCTTATGTTTATTGGTATATATTTTCACATGGGGCATGTCTTTTTAGGTAGAAGACAAAGTCCTTGAAAGCTTTATATATTTCATTTTTATCTTTGTCTATCTCATAAGCAATTAATAAATGCTTAGTTGGTTATTGATAACTTTATCTTCTACTGTATGCTTAAAATTGAAATGAATACCTTTTGGACACAGCTAAACTTTATTGAGAGAGAAGAGAAGAGAACATAGAAACAGAGAGAGAAAGAGACACAGATTTACAGTCACACAGGGAGAGAACTTAGAAGTAAACAGGAAATGTTCTATAATTGCCTGTTACTTGTCCATACTATAATTTTCAACCAGGTTATACAATTACCAGTCTAACCAAATATGCATTTGTAATTGAGCTAAAAGTTGGTGCTGGGTAAAAAATTCCCCTGAAAAAGTAATAAGTTTAAGTGATTTAAATATTTTTTTCTTTTTTTACATGAAATCAGTTTATCTTTTCAAAAAGTATCTTTAGCATATTTCTTTCTACTCTGACTGATTAAAGATGGACCTATATTGATTTTATTGTCCCCAAAATAACTATGACATTCAGAAATCAATAATTATAGTAAAGCATGATATTTTTGCTTAAATTGTTAGGAAAAGTTTTTATAGTATTCATAGCCAATGGCAAAATGTACCAAGCCTTTCACTTGAAATAAAATTTCTTAATTTTTAAAATTGAGAGATACTATACACATACACTTTTCAGTGAACTGATAAATAAAGGAAGAACACTTAATTCTGTAGTCTTGTATTAGCTTTCATGTACTGCTGTGAACTTAGGTTTTAGCTATCAAAGGACATTGTTCTGGATAGGGCAGTTCTTAATAAACTTGCATTCTTAAGTTGTTGTCATGCAGATCATAAAAATAGGAATGACAAACAACCCTTGAGGCTCTATGCATCTAAACAAAGAGGACTTTATTTAAAAAAATAAAGCCATGGGTCATTTAAAGTGCTTCATGTTTGTTTTGAGTTTATTGTCTGATGTTTAGTAAAAAGCAAACCTGACTCATTTTGCTCTGTTTGTTCTCTTTGTTCTCTAGGCTGCTTTCCAGGAGAATGTTGGAAGACAGGTATGGTAACTTTTAAAAATCTTCTTTCATTAAACTTCCTGTATCCCTAGTTCTGAACACTAAAAGATATGTAGCTGGATACTATTTTCCTTCATTAGAATTATTTAAATGTTTCTCAACTAAAATATATATTTAATAATACAATTCCTGCTAAGCAGTACCTTAATGCTCTGCTGAATTCCCCAATTCTTCTCTCATTTCCTATGGTTAAACTTCTCAATTTTAGGCAGCATTTTAAGATGTTTAGGGCTTTGAATGTTAGGCTGAGGTCTTATGCAAGTGGCCCTAAAATGATATTGAAATATTTTAACGTGGTCAAAGTCATCTTTTAGAAGGACTTATCAGGTAATGAAGTACAGAAAAAAATTAGAAGGGACAAAGCGTACTAGAAGATCAGTAATGAGGCTTTTGAAATAATTTTGATGTGCAAATTAATTAGGGCCTAGCTGAAAGTATTTATATGAAATAGATTTCTTTTCTAAAATAAAATTTTATTGATATATTTTCTATTTCTAATTGCTAGAATTTCTTCTTGTGCTGGCCACCCCTGTCCCTGTTATCGCCTACAACCAACAATATTTTGTTTTGTTATTTCACTTTTCCATTTACAGTGTGTATATTGTTTTTGTTTTGCTTTGCTCAGTCTGTATTAGATTCTGTTAAGTCTTTTAATGGTTCTCTGCTTCATCTTCTTTGTCATTTCTTATTGCACAAAAATATTTCTTTACATTAGTACACTCTGAATTTTTTAGCCATTCTCCAGTCACTGGACATCTCATCCCCAATTCTTTACTACCACAAAAAGTTCTGCTACAAATATTTTGATATATACAGAAACTTTTATATCAAATTCAATGACCTCCTTAAGGTATATAAGTCTAGTACTTTATTTTCTGGGTCAAAGTCTGTGATATGGCCAGCATTTTCTTTATGTAGGTTCCTAGACTTCCCAAATACTGCTGAAAGCTGATTAGTTTCAGCTTCTAGCCTGGGGGCATAAAAGGTCCCAACAGAATGTAGTTGGGGCCTCTCAGACTTGGGTGCCTGAGTCCTCTTGAGTTGTGTTTCCAGATATAAATAAGGAGGGCCATATCTAGAGAAGTTAAATGTCACTTTGATGGGGGGGATGGCAATAGGTTATACAGGGGCCCCAATCTATGAACAAAGTCCCTGCTATTTATTCTGGAATGAATTCAGTAGGCCCAAGCAATCTTGAAGTCAGGATTGTAAAAGTTTATTGTTACGCTTTACAGCAGGCAAGGGTTCTTAGGGAACCTGCAAACTTACAGAAGTCACAGGTATAGTTTTAAGGAGTCAAGACAGTAAATCAGGTGTCAATTATGCTAACTAGATGAGTAAGGGTGGGATTAGGGAGGAGTTAAGAAGTGGTCAGTTCTTAAAGGAACATGCACTTTTAATGTCAACTGCACAGGGGTATTGCCCATAATTCACTGGGAAATAGCCCAAGGTGGTGCTACCTTGAGGTATGGTTTTAGGATTGAAACATCACTAAGTCAGCTAGCAGTTAGGGCTGACTGAGAAGTGTCTAGTCTGCCACCCATTAGTGTCATGTTTAACAAGATAGATGTTGGGAACCAAGGCTAATGGAGACTCAGTATTTGTGTAATTGGCTAAGGACTTAACCTAGAGATAGTGCATTGAAGGATTCATAGATGCAGCTGGCCACTATACCAGGGGGAGTTAACATTTGCCTAAGCTAAAATGTTTATAGAAGGTTTAGTGAAAGATTCATAGGTATAGCTTGTTATTGTTCCAAGCAGAAATAAACAGTTCATGAGTTGTTGCTGGGCAGAGTGCTGGCAGGGAGAAGGGTCAGAGTTAATGCTCTGAGGCTGGGGAGGGGGAAATGTGATTTTACAGACTGATGTTACAAACTGATATCACAAACTGATATTACAGACTTATGTTACAAACTGATATTACAAATATACACCAAGCACCCCATCAACTTTTTCCTCATTGTATTCTTGCTGTTTGGGGGGCAAAGTAAACCTTCTTTTTCGTTAAATGTTTAATACTTGTGAGTGCCTCATTTCCTCCTAATATCAAACATGAACTAAAAGGGCCCTGGGATTATACCTATATCTATAATAAAGGGTATGGACATTTTAGTCACTTTATTTGCCTAATTCCAGATTGCTTTTCAAAATGGTTTTACTGATTCTCAACTCTACCAACAGTGTACAGATGTGCCTATCTTCCATTGACTATTAACATTTTTGCCAATTTGCAGGTTAGTGTTATGCTGATTTACATGTCCATACTACTAATGATTTGGGACATTCTTTCATATGATTATTTTGGTTTGCTGTTATTAAAGATATTTCTAAGGAAGAATTTCCTGGATTTAAAATGATTTTGAGAGACAAATTAGTTGTCAGAGATGATTCCATGATCTTGAGACTGGTCAATCAGGACAATGGTGCTTTCTTTGACAAAGACAGGGAAATAACAAGGGAGAAGATAAAGGGATCAATTTGAGGAGAAAGTAAGTACTATTTAGGACATGAATTTGAAAAATAATGGAGGGAAAATATCCAAGTGGCAGTTGCAGAGATGTTATTAGAGTTTAAGTCTTGACTGGGTGTAAGCTTTATGGAGTCATCTAGCTACAAATACAAATGCAAACCTTGGTTGAGATCTTTGTCCAAGAGGAAGTAGAATGAAAGCAAAGAAAACAGAAAGGAATGAGATCTCAATTGTAGGAAATATCAACATTTAGGGTATACAGAATAGAAAAGGGGGCACCATAAGAGGAAAATTAGGAAAGCAGAGTGTCCTTAGAATCTAAAGAAACAGAGATTTTTCAAAAATAGAGGGTAGTCTGCTTAAATGCTGCAAAAAGAGGTCAGGGAAGATGAAAACTGAGAAAAGGTTGTTTAGTTTTATAGATTAATAGGACATTGATGAACTTTCAAAGGGTAATTTTAGTTGAGTCTGTGAACAAAAGCCAAACAAGGAATATGTGTTAAGAAAATAGAAGCATCCCCAATTGCCCTCCAAAAAGCAAAAAAAAAAAAAAAAAAAATAGAAGCATTGGGCATTGATCATTTATTTAGGGAGTTAGGAGAAGAAATAATGGAGAGAAATAGAAAAGAAAAAGAGTAAACAAAAATTATAAGTGAAATTTTTTTCTAGATGGTAGATCCTTGTGACATAGCCAAAATGGTACTTAGGGAAAATTTATCTCTCTAAATACTTACATAAATAAAATAGAGAAAGAGCAGATCAATAAATTGGGAAGGCAAATAAAAAAAAAAACAGAGAAAGAACAAATTCAAAATCCCCAATTAAACACTGAATCTGGAAAATCAAAGGTGAGATTTAATCAAATTGAAAGTAAAAGAAAACCATTGAATTAATAAATAGAACTAGGAGCTGGTTTTTTTTGAAAAAAAAGTATATAAACCATTGGTTAATTTAATTTAAAAATAAGAAATGAGAAAACAAAATTATCAGTATCAGAAATGAAAAGGGTAATAAATTCACCATCAGTGAAAAGGAAATTGAAACAGTTACCAGGCAAATGTAAATTTGTATTTACAAATATTGTATGTACAAAAAATATTTGTAAATATTTATCAATATTTACAAAAATATAAATTGCCCAGATTAAAGAAGAGAAAATAGGATATTTAAATAACATCATCTTAGCAAAAGGAATTGAATAAGCCATCAGTGAACTCCCTAAGAAAATATTCCCAAGGCTAGATGCATTCACAGATGAATTCTACCAAACATTTAAAGAGCAATTAATTCCAATTCATACTATATAGACTATTTGGAAACATAGATGAAGAAGGAGTCCTACCAAATACCACCTACAATAGAGCTGATACCTCAACCAGGAAGAGTGAAAACAGAGAAAGAAAACTATAGAGCAATTGCATAAATTTTAAATAAAATACTAGCAAGGAGATTACTTCAATCAATTACAAGACTCATGCACTTTGACCAGGTGGCATTTATACCAGGTATGCAGGACTGGTTTGGTATTAGTAAAACTATCAGCATAGTTGACTATATCAGTAACAAAACTGAGAGAAATGATATGATTATCTCAATAGATAATAGAAAAATATAGTCTAAACAAGACCAATGCAACCAAGCTTATATGGAAAGCAAAAATATAGGAAAAAATTGTTATAGCAAGTTTGTCTGATGAAGGCTTTATTTCTCAAATATTATTGAGTCAAATTTATAATAGATAAATGTTCAAAGGATATGAAAGGAAATGATAGATGTTGGAGGGGATGTGACAAAACAGGGACACCAATGTACGGTTGTGACATGTGAACCCATCCAGCCATTCTGGAGAGCAATTTGGAACCATGCCCAAAGGACTATAAAACTGCATACCCTTTGTCCAACAATACTACTATAACTAATTTTGTATCCCAAAGATTTATTTTTTTGTACTAAAACTTAAATACACAATAAGAAAAGAACAACATATAAATTTAAATATTGAAACTTAATTACAAAATAAGAAAAGGGAAAAAAAATCCCAAAACCATGTCATGTGCACAGGAGAATGTAAGAGAGGATTCAAAATATTATAGCTATAAATTTTCATTTCAAAAAAGTCTATATACTATTTGTTGTATTGAGAGCTGTGTGTCTTTTCCTTGCTTCTTTGTAAGTTTTCTTTTGTTCTCTGCTGTGCACTTTTTACTTTGTTCTCCCCCTCCAATACACACACACACACACACGCACGCACGCACGCACGCACGCATGCAGGCATATAGACAGATACTTTCCCTAACAAATTCTATATCTTATATATTTTTTTCTTTGTGAGTATCTCTTATCCTCCCATTCCCATTATTCTAAACACCCTTTTATACCCCACTTTAACCTGTTCTCTCACCCTCCCCTGTACAGATCCCTCCCTTATCCTCTCCCTTCTCACTATTCCCTGAGCATTTCATTTCTTTCTGAATTTAGAAGACATATATATAGTTGCCTCTTGAGCCCATTCCCAATGAAAGTAGATTTCCAGAATTAACGGTCTTCCTTCCCCATCTAACTCCTCTGTGTCAGTTCTTCCTCTTACACATCATTTATATAAAATAATTGCTTTGTTTTAGCTTTTCCTAACAGTTTTAGTTTTACTCAGGTTATACTCAAGTCTACCCCAGTCTTTCTTATGAACTAACCAAGTACTAATAACAATTTTAGATATATTTTACATACATAAAAGATAAACAGTCTGTCCTTATTCAATCCCTTGTAATTAGTCTTTAATATGTACATTATATTTTTCTTGGCTTTGATATGTTAAATCTTCTATTAAGTTCATTTTTTTAAAGACAAAGTCCTGAAAGTCTTAATAGTTCATTAAATATCCTTTTATTTTTCATTCAAGGATATCCTTAACCATGCTAGATATGATACTTTTGGCCAGTGATTCTATTCTTTTGCTCTTCAATATATAATGTTCTAAGATCTATGGTCTTTTAGTATCTCTGCTGTAGTTCTTCTTGTGTGATTCTTATTGTGGCACCACCATATTTAAATTGTTTTTTTCTTGTTGCTCATAATATTTTATACTTGAATTAGAATTTGACTATAATATTCCTGTGGGTTTTCCTTGTAGAATATTTTTCAGGTGGTGATCAGTGAATTTTTTTCCATTTCCACTTTCCCCTCTTGTTCTAATGCTTCTGGACAATTTTCTTTAATTATCTCTTGTATTATTGTATCAAGATTTTTCTTTGTGATCATAGCTTCAGGTAGCTCAATTATTCTTTTGTTTTCTCTTCTTGATCTGTTCTCTAGATCAGTTGTTTTTCTTATGAGATGTTTCATATTTTCTTCCATTTTTTTTATTCTTTGTATTTTGTTTTATTATGTCTTGATCTCTTATAAAGTCGCTTCTTACCCTTGCCCAGTTCCAATTTCCAAGGAGTTGTCTTCTTCTTTAAGATTCTGGATCTCCTTTTCTAATTGGTTGACTTTCTTTTAATAATCTTCTTTATTTTCTTGGATTACTCTTCTTATGTATTCTTTTAGTTTTTCCTCAATCTCTCTTATTTGATTTTTAAGTCTTTTTTTAAGCTCTTCTATGAATTTTTTTTGGGGGGAACAGCAGACCATTTGCTTTGGGGTAGAAGAGGATTTCTTTGCTTCATTATCCTTCTTTGAAGGCAAACCCCCCAGTCTTCTCTATTCCCATAGTAACTCTTTATGGTTGGATTCTTTCTCCTTTGCCTGTACATTTTTTTCTTTGTAGTTTAGTTTTCATAATCATTTCCTGGGGTATGGGAGAATTGTGCCTTTGGCCTCAGATTCTCCTTCAATTCTTCTCTCTGGTCTGGAATTAAAATCCAGACCTCCAAACTCCTATAAATGCCCACAACTTTTGGTGTTCCACCCTACTGTTCTGTACTCACTGGGTATGTGCTGGCTACTTCATTGCCCTGACCACTCTCAACAGCACAGCTGGGTCTAGTGTTCTTTGGCAACAGAGTTTACCTCGATCTTCCCTTTCCTGTTTGATTTTTCTTAAGCATGTGTGTATACATCTATCTATCTATCTGTCTGTCTGTCTATCTGTCTGTCTATCTATCTATCTATCTATCTATCAGTTTTTGTTTTTAAATTAAAATTTAAAAAAAATTTTCAGCATTCACTTTTTTTTTTTTTGCTTTTTGGAGAGGGGAAGGTAGGGCAGTTGGGGTTAAGTGACTTGCCCAAGGTCACATGACTAGTTTTGTGTCAGGTGTCTGAGGCCTGACTTTTTGAACTCCAGTCCTCCTGACTCCAGGGCTCCTGACTCCTGACTCTGTTCACTGCGCCACCTAGCCTCCCCTTCAACATTCACTTTCATAAGTTTTTAAAATTTCTCCCCTCTTTCCCTCATCCCTCCCTAAGATGACTTGATATGGGTTTTACATGTACTTTTCTGTTAAACACATTTTCATGTTAGTTATGTTGCATAGAATTATATTGAAGGGGAGAAACCATGAGAAAGAAAAAAAAACCCAAAATGAAACAAAAAAGAAAATAGTCTGCTTCGTTCTGCAGCCCAACTCCATAATTCTTTCTCCAGCTGAGGCTGGAATTTTCCATCATGTGACCTTTGGAATTGTTTTAGACCCTTGCATTGCTGAGAAGGGCTAAGTCTATCAAAACCAGTCCTCATACACTGTGACTGTTATTGTGTACATTGTTTTCCTGGTTCTCTTCCCCTGAATCAACATCAGTTCATATAAGTCTTTCCAGATTTTTCTCAAGTTCATCTCCTTATCGGATTTCTTCTAGCACAATAGTATTCCATTAATTCATATACCACAACTTGTTTAGCCATTCCCCAATTGATGGGTATCTCCTGGATTTCCAGTTCTTGGCCACCACAAAAAGAGCTGCTTTTTGTCCATGTAAATCCTTTTAACATTTTTGTGATATCCTTGGGGTACAGCCCTAGAAGTGGTATTGTTGAGTCAAAGGGTTTGCACATTTTTATAACCCTTTGGGCATAGTTCCAAATTGCTCTCCAGAATAGTTGTTTCAGCTCACAGCTCTACCAGCAAGGCATTAGTGTTCCAACATTTCCACATCCTCTCCATCATTTATCATTTTCTGTTTTGCCATGTTAGCCAATCTGATAAATATTAGGTGGTATCTCAGAGTTGTTTTGATTTGTATCTCTCTAATCAGTAGTGATTTTGAGCATTTTTCCATGTGACTATAGGTAACTTTAATTTCTTCCTCTGAAAACTTCCTGTGCTTACTTATTCTTTGACCATTTATCAATTGGAGAATGACTTGTATTCCAGTAAATTTGACTAAGTTCTCTATATATTTCAGAAATGAGGCCTTTGTCAGAGACACTGGTTGTAAAATTTCTTTGCCAGTTTTATGCTTCCCTTGATTGCATTGGCTTTTTTTATGCAAAAACTTTGATTTAATGTAATAAAAATAATCTCTTTTTCATTTCATAATTTTCTCTCTTGCTTGGTCATAAATTCCTACATTCTCCACAAATCCTACAGGTAAAACTGTTCTTTGCTCCCCTAATTTATTTATTGTCTCGGTCTTTATGCCTAGATCATGTACCCATTTGGACTTTGTTCTGGTATATGTTGTCTATGCCCAGTTTCTGCCATAATATTTACCAGTTTTCCTAGTAGTTTTTGTCACACAGTGAGTTCTTATCCTAGAACTGGGGTCTTTGGGTTTATCAAATGGTAGATTGCTGTAGTCATTGATTACTGTGTCTTGTGTACCTAACCTGTTCTGCTAATCTGCAGAAGTATTTCTTAGCCAGTACCAAGTGGTTTTGATCATTGCCAGTTTATAATACAATTTAAGATCTGGTATGACTAGACCACCTTCCTTAGCAGTTATTTCAATTAATTCCCTTGATATTATGTACCTTTTCTTCTTCCAGATGAATTTTGATATTATTTTTCCTAGCTCCAAAAAAATATTTTTTTTGGCAGTTTGATTGGTATGGCACTGAATAAGTATATCTGTCGTTTTAGCTATCTTAATTCATATAACACCTGCAGCTTGCCAGGCATTGTGCTAAGTGCTTTTATAAATATCTTAGATTATTTTAAAAAATACCCAGCTTATTTGTGCTTACTTTTGAGCTTCCTTTTGTTCAAAGTAATATATAAAATTTATTATATATTTCTTTTTTTCTTTTTAAACAGCAAGTAGAATGATTGTGATTTCTCTTTCCTGTTTACCTTTTTTTTTTAATGGTAGGACATAAAGTTTGTTTGTTCGTTTCTTTTTTAAGATAATGGGAGGCTTTTCTTTTTTTTTTTAAACAAATGCTTTATTAACTTCTGTTTTACATCATTCATTTCCACCAGATTTTGAGTTACAATCATTTTCCCCCCATTATTCCCCTACCCAACCTCCCAGAATAGTAGTCCCACAAGGTATCACTTCCTCCAATCTGCTCCATACCCCCATCGACTTTTCCATTAGAGGAAGGTGAATCTTTGCGTCCCAATGCCTGCACATCTTATCTCCCTATTACAAGCAAAAGAGTATTAATAATAGTATTTATATATATTTGAAATATTTAATGTTATGACCTCGAATTTCAGATCCATTTCCTTCCTCCCTTGTCACCCATTCCTTCTTGGGAGATAAGTAATTCAGTATATGTTGTACATGTCTAGCTATGCAAAACATTATCATAGTACATATATTGTACAAGGCTGCTTATAATTCCCTCCCACTCATCCCACCCCCCACCTGGTCCATTCCCTACATGATCCTGTCCCTCTTCTATAGTGGGTACTTCCAACCTCCCCTCACCCCAAGGATGCCCTCCCATCCATCATCCCTCCTCTCATCCCCCTTCCCCCTATCCTGCTGCAGGTTGAGATATCCCATTTAGTATGTATGTCATTTTCTCCCTGAACCAAATTCAATGTGAATGTGGTTTTGCCTTTTTTAGCCTTCCTTATTCTCCCTCTCCTTTGCAACCACTTCCCCTTGCTTCTTCTACATGGGATAGTTTACCCTACCCTGTCTCTCCCATCTCCTCTTGCCACTTTCCTCTCTCACCTCATAATTTCATCCCTTGAGCATTCTCCCTTCCCAACAAATTCAACCTATGCCCTCTATCCATATATAACTGTAACCATATACACACACATTCACATATGTATTCATATGACCACACCCCCTTCTTCCATTATTTTCATAGTGAGAAAAATATCATCAGTCACAGTTATTGCTTATCCATATAGGAATGTAAATAGTTCAACTTTGATAAGTTCCTTTTGATTTCTTTTCCCTGATTACCTTCTCAGGCATCTCTTCCTTCTTGTGTCTGGATGTCAAATTTTCTATTCAATTCTGGTTTTTTCCTCAAGAATGCTTGAAAGTCCTCTATTCCACTGAATGACCATATTTTCCCTGAAACAAAATACTCAGTTTTGCTGGGTAGGTGACCCTTGGGTTCATTCTCAGTTCTTTTGCCCTCTGGAATATCATATTCCATGCCCTTCGATCCCTCAGTGTAGAAGCTGCCAGGTCCTGGGCTATTCTGATTGTGTTTCCACAATATTGAAATTGTTTCTTCCTGGCTGCTTGTAGTATTTTCTCCTTGATCTGGGGATTCTGGAACCTGGCTATAATATTCCTGGGAGTTTTCTTTTTGGGATCTTTTCAGGAGGTGATTGGTGGATTCTTTCAACCTCTATTTTGCCCTCTGGATCTAAAACATCAGGGCAATTTTCCTTGAGAATTTCTTGAAGGGTGATTTCTAGGTTCTTTCCTTGATCATGGCTTTCAGGTAGTCCAATAAGTTTTAAATTGTCTCTCCTGGATCTATTTTCCAGGTCAGTGGTTTTTCCCATGAGATATTTCACATTGCCTTCTAATCTTTCGTTTGTTTGGATCTGCTTAACAGCATCTTGATTTCTCATAAAGTCACTAGCTTCCATTTGCTCCAGTCTAACTCTGAAGGAATGAATCTCCGCAGTGAACTTTTGAGATTCTTTTTCCATCTGGCAAATTCGACTTTTTAAGGCATTCTTCTCCTCATTGCCCTTTTGGGCCTCCTTTGCCATTTGAGCTAGTCTATTTTTTAAGGTGTTGTTTTCCTCAGTCAGGCTGTTGACCCTCATTTCATACTTTTCCTGCATCCTTCTCATTTCTCTTTCTAATTTTTCCTCCACTTCTCTTATTTGATTTTTAAAGTCCTTCTTAAGGTCCTCTATGGCCTGACCCGCTCATGTTTTCCCCTGGGGCTTTTGGAGCAGGACTTCTGACCTCACAGTCCTTTTCCCGCTCTATGCCCCCAAAATAGGAGTCTAGGGTTGCATTTTTCTGTTTCCTTTGCCTTGGCATGTTGCCACTTAATTATGACTTTTGGGCTTGTTGCCACACTATGGCTTTAAGGCCAGATAGAGGAATTTTTGTCCCGAACGTGTGGGGGGCAACTTCCGTTTCTGGCAAGCTGTAAACCCACCCACAACTTCCACCCTAGATCACAATCCAGATCCAGGGAGGTTAAAGCAAGAGTGATTACCCCCCTAGACTAATCACTGGATCTCCCCACGATTTGTAGGCTGGGATCCAGAGCTGCCTCTGAAAACTACAACATGGCGTGTCTCCTCAGGGGCTTCTAGCCCCCAGGGGAGGGAGCTGACGCATTCCCCAAATACAGGTCCCAAAATCCATAGGACACTAACCTCTTACTTTGTCCTAGGAATGTCTATGTTGATAATTCTGGAGTCTCCACAGCTCCTGGGGTTCTGGGGTTCCTCCAGCTGGCTGCTGGCCCTGCCGCCCTGGGGCTAAAACCGTGGACCTGGGCTTGGCTCCGGTCCTGCGCTCTGCGTGCTGCCAGGTCCCAGAGCTCTGCACTGGTCCTTCCTGCAGGGCTGCTGGGCTGTCCTCAGCGGGAGGTTAGCTTCTCTGTGTGGTTCTGTGGGTTCTGGGGCTCCAGAAGTTGTTCAGAGGCCCCTTTTACATAGTTTGGGGGGAATCTGGGGACAGAGAGGCTTGGAGGAGCTGTTTCTACTCCGCCATCTTGGCTCCGCCCACTCCTGTTTACCTTTTTATACTTCTCTTTGCTTGTTGTATTTGGAAGTCAAATTTTCATCAAGGATGCTTGAAAGTCCTTTGTTTCACTGAATGTCTGTATTTTCCCCTGAAACATTATACTCAGTTTTTCTGGATAGGTGATTCTTGGTTTTAATACTAGCTCCTTTGACTTTCTGATTATCATAAAGTCACTGGCTTCCATTTGCTTCAGTCTAATTCT
Source organism: Gymnobelideus leadbeateri (assembly GCA_011680675.1). Lineage (NCBI taxonomy): Eukaryota > Metazoa > Chordata > Mammalia > Diprotodontia > Petauridae > Gymnobelideus > Gymnobelideus leadbeateri. Next base: position 71,421 of record WOXC01010308.1, read on the forward strand.
GAAGGAATGATTCTCTTCAGTGAGCTTTTGAGATTCTTTTTCCATCTGGCAAATTCGGCTTTTTAAGGCATTCTTCTCCTCATTTCCTTTTTGAGCCTCTATTGCCATTTGAGTTAGTCTATTTTTTTTATCTTTTTTTTTTAATTAAACAAATCCTTTATTAACTTCTGATTTACATTATTCATTTCCACCAGATTATGAGTTACATTTTCCCCCATTTTTTCCCTACCCATCACCCCAGAATAGCAATCCCACTAGATATCCCCTCATCCAATCTGCTCTCCCATATGTTCTCCCATATCCCCTTCGACTTTGCCATTAGGTCAAGGTGAATCTCTGAGCCCCAATGCCTGGACATCTTATGAATCATTTAATTTTAAAACTTTGAATTTCAGATCCATTCCCTTCCTCCTTTGTCACCCAGTCCTTCTGAGAAGATAAGCAATTCAGTATGTCTTGTACATGTGTAACTATGCAAAACATTACCATAGTAGATATATTGTATAAGACTGCTTATATTTCCCTCCCAACTCTCTCACCTCCCACCTGGTCCATTCCCTACTTTTATCCTGTCCCTCTTTGATAGTGGGTACTTCCAACTTCCCCTCCCCCCAGAATGCCCTCGCCTCCATCATCCCCCCTCTCATCCCCCTTTCATCTACTCAGGAGAGTGAGTGAGGGTAAGATATTCCATTTAGTATGTATGTGATTGTCTCCTTCAGCCAACTTCAATGAGAATATGCTTTTGCCTTTTTTCCTTCCTGTTATTCCCCTTCCCTGCAACTACTTCCCCTTGCCTCTTCTACATGAGATGGTTTACCCTACCCTGTCTCTCTCCATCTCCTCTTGCCACTTCCCCCTCTCACCTCTTGACTTCACCCCTTAAGAATCATCCCTTCCTTGGGGCGGATAGGTGACTCATCGAGCAGAGCACCGGCCCTGGAGCTAGAAGTACCCGAGCTCAGATCCGGCCCCAGAGAGCTAACACACAAACAAAAACCCAGCTGTGCGACCCCGGGCAAGTCATCCAAGCCCAATTGCCCCCCCAAAAAAAAAGAATCATCCCTTCCCATCAAATTCTACCTGTGCCCTCTATCCATGTATACCTGTGAATATATGCCACGTACCCTTCTTCAATTATTTTCATAATGAGAAAGGTTTCATCAAACACAGTTATTGTTTGTCCATGTAGGGCTGTAAATAGTCCAACTTTGATAAGTTCCTTTTGATTTCTTTTCCTTGATTACCTTCTCAAGCATCTCTTGCTTCTTGTGTCTGAATGTCAAATTTTCTATTCAACTCTGGTTTTTCCTCAAGAATGCTTGAAAGTCCTCTATTCCACTGAATGACCATATTTTCCCCTGAAACAAGATACACAGTTTTGCTGGGTAGGT
>WOXC01010309.1:0-160000 GCA_011680675.1 Gymnobelideus leadbeateri
TTTACCCCTTTTGTTCTGATTAGTCTTTCACAAAATGACCAACATGGAAATATGATTTAATATGATTATATTTATATAGCCTATCTCAGATTATTTGCCCTCCTTTAGGGAGCAAAGATGGAAGGGGAAGGAGGGAGAAGAAAATGAAAGTGAATCTTGAAAAGTAAAAATAAAACAAAACATTTAAACAAAGTATTTTAAGATATACCCCTCCAAAAACCCATTGATTCTAAGTGTCTACTAAGTCCCCCATTTTATTTTAAACAATACTAGCGAATTCTCCCTAGTCTTTCCCGAAATTATAGATATTATAGAAGAGATAAAGTATATTTTCCCCTTTGTTGGAATCTTTATCTGGTCTTTTTTGGGACAAAGTCAACTGATTAAAGCTTAGTACTAATGAAACCAGATTATTTATTAAGCAGCTATGCCAGTATGTTAAGCACCATATATAAAAAAAGAAAGACAATCCTTCTTCTCAAGGAACTTACAACCAACCAGTGGAACTACATTCACAGATAAATGAATTCAGAATGTCAATAAATAGAGGCCATGGTGGGGGTATAGGTTTTCTCAGGAAGATTAGGAAAGTTTTTTTGAGAATTGGTGCTTGAATTGAACCTTGAAGGGACCCAGGAAATTCTCAAAGCATAGGTGAGAAAGGAGGGCATTACAGGTGTAATGCAACCTATGCAAAGTCATTAAGGAAGGACTTGGAATATCACACAGGGGAAATGGCAAGTGGACCATTTTGGTACCTGAAGGGAAATGATTTATGATCAGCCTTGAAAGACAGGCTGAGGGGGCGGAGCCAAGATGACGGAGTAGAAACAGCATTTCCAATGTGCTCTGCCCCACACAAATTTCAAAAAATGTGAAAGGGAGCTCCGAACAACTTCTGGAGCCACAGCACCCACAGAACGGCACAGAGAAGTTAACCTCCTGCTGAGGACAGCCCAGCAGCCCTGCAGGGAGCAGCCAGCCCAGCGCTCTGAGAGCAGGCAGCACAGCACACTGGGAACCGACAGCACAGCCTGCAGAGCTGAGCCCAGCTCCACGGCTTTAGCCCCAGGGCGGCCGGGCCTTCAGCCAGCTGGTGGAACCCCAGAACAGCAGCAATTGTGGAGATTCCAGAATTATCAGCACAGATATGCCTAGGACAAAGTGAGAGGTTAGTTCCCTATGGACTTTGGGACCAGTATTTGGGGAACGCGTCGGCTTCCTCCCCTGGGGGCAAAAAGCTGCTGAAGAAACAGCTGCACAGAAGCCATTTTGCAGCTTCAGTAGTGGCTCTAGCTCCTGGTCTGCGAACTATAGGAAGATCCAGCAATCAGTCTGGGGGTTAATAGCTTTTGCTTTAAACTGCCTGGATCTGGATTGTGGTCTGGGGGGCAAGTTTGGGGTAGGTATCCAACTTGCCAGAGTGGGTGGAGGCTTTATAGAGGCCACCCAACTGGCACAAGTTGTGAAGACCCACGTTTGGGCGGAAGCTCCCCTGTCTGGTGGCAGAGTCCTACTGTAGCAACAAGCCCCAAAATCAAGTAATTAAATGGCAATATGCCTAGGCAAATGAAACAAAATAAACAGAAAAGTTCAACATTGGACTCCTATTTTAGGGGCAAAGAGGCTCAAAGCATGGAGGAGGACTGTGAGGTCAGAACTCCTGCACCAAAAGCCCCAAATGAAAATACAAGCTGGCTACAGTCCATAGAGGACCTTAAGAAGCAGATAAGAGAAGTGGGGAGAAATTTGGGAAGAGAAATGAAAAAGGATGCAAGAAAAGTATGAAATGACAGTCAACAGCCTGACTGAGGAAAATAACACCTTAAAAAATAGACTAACTCAAATGGCAAAAGAGGCTCAGGAAGCAGTGAGGGGAGAAGAATTATGAAGTCGAATTTGCCAGATGGAAAAAGAATCTCAAAAGATCACTGAGGAGGTTCATTCCTTCAGAAGTTAGACTGGAGCAAATGGAAATTAGTGACTTTATGAGAAATCAAGATGCTGTTAAGTAGATCCAAACAAATGAAAGAATAGAAGGCAATGTGAAATATCTCATGGGAAAAAACACTGACCTGGAAAATAGATCCAGGAGAGATAATTTAAAAATTATTGGACGGGGCGGCTAGGTGGTGCAGTGAATAGAGCGCCGGCCCTGGAATCAGAAGGACCTTAATCCGCACAAACAAAAAAACCTAGCCGTGTAACCTTGGGCAAGTTACTTAACCCCAATTGCCCTAAAGGGGCGGCTAGGTGGCGCAGTGAGTAAGAGTGCCGGCCTCAGAGTTTGGATGACCCGAGATCAGATCCGGCCTCAGAAAATGAGCACCCACGCATAAATCAAATGACTAGCCATGTAACCTTGAGCAAGTTACTTAACCCCAATTGCTTTAAAAAAAAAAATTATTGGACTACCTGAAAGCCATGATCAAAGAAAGAACCTAGAAATCACCCTTAAAGAAATTCTCAAGGAAAATTGCCCTGATGTTTTAGACCCAGAGGGCAAAATAGAGGTTGAAAGAATCCACAGATCACCTCCTGAGAAAGATCCCAAAAAGAAAACTCCCAGGAATATTATAGCCAGGTTCCAGAATCCCCAGATCAAGGAGAAAATACTACAAGCAGCCAGGAAAAAACAATGTCAATATTGTGGAAACACAATCAGAATAGCACAGGACCTGGCAGCTTCTACATTGAGGGATAGAAGGGCATGGAATATGATATCCCAGAGGGCAAAAGAGCTGGGAATGAACCCAAGGGTCACCTACCCAGCAAAACTGAGTATCTTGTTTCAGGGGAAGATATGGTCATTCAGTGGAATAGAGGACTTTCAAGCATTCTTGATGAAAAAACCAGAGTTGAATAGAAAATTTGACATTCAGACACAAGAAGCAAGAGATGCTTGAGAAGGTAATCAAGAAAAAGAAATCAAAAGGAAATTATCAAAGTTGGACTATTTACAGTCCTACATGGTAAAACAATAACTGTGTTTGATGAAACCTTTCTCATTATGAAAATAATTGAAGAAGGGTACATGGCATATGTTCACAGGTATACATGGATAGAGGGCACAGGTTGAATTTGATGGGAAGGGATGATTTTTATTTTTTTTTGAGGGCAATTGGTGTTGGGTGACTTGCCCAGGTTCACATGGCTGGGTTTTTGTTTGTGTGTTGGGTGTCTGGGGCCAGATGCGAGCTCGGGTCCTTCTGGCTCCGGGACTGCCTCTCTGCTCGCTGCACCACCTAGCCGCCCCAAGGAAGGGATGATTCTTAAGGGGTGAAGTCAAGAGGTGAGAGAGGAAAGTGGCAAGAGGAGATGGAGAGAGACAGGGTAGGGCAAACTATCTCATGTAGAAGAGGCAAGGGGAAGTAGTTGCAGGGGAGGGGAAGAACAGGAAGGAAAAAGGGCAAAAGCATATTCTCATTGAAGTTGGCTCAAGGAGAGAATCACATACATACTAAATGGAATATCTTACCCTCACTCTCCTGAGTAGGGGAAAGGGGGATGAGAGGGGGGATGATGGAGGGGAGGGCATTCTGGTGAGATGGGAGGTTAGAAGTACCCACTATCAAAGAGGCACAGGCTCAAAGTAGGGAATGGACCAGGTGGGCGGTGAGACAGGTGGGAGGGAAATATAAGCAGTCTTTTACAATATATCTACTATGGTAATGTTTTGCATAGATATACGTGTACAACACATACTGAATTGCTTATCTTCTCAGAGGGAGTGGGTGACAAGGGAGAAAGGGAATGGTTCTGAAAATCGAAGTTTTAAAATTAAATGTTTCATAAGATGTCCAGGCAGTGGGGCTCAGAGATTCATCTTGCCCTAATGGCAAAGTCACAGGGGGTATGGGAGAAGATATGGGAGAGAGCAGATTGGATGAGGGGATATCTAGTGGGACTACTATTCTGGGGTGGTGGGTAGGGAAAAAATGGGGGAAAATGTAACTCATAATCTGGTGGAAATGAATGATGTAAACCAGAAATTAATAAAGCATTTGTTTAATTAATTAAAAAAAAGAAAGACAGGCTGAGTCCAGGTTGTAGAAGAATTTGAATGCCTAGCAAAAGGGAGAACTGTAAAATACTTAAGGACTTTTTTTTGGTCATAGCAAAGAAATATCTCCAAAAAGGTTTATCTATCAAGTTGTACCACTAAAGACAGGTGTCAAAACACTTCCATGGCAAAAGTGAATTGAAAAAATTTAAAGAAAATAAAAAGAAAGTCACATCAATTTCTAGCTTCTCTGTACAGTAGAAAATGTAACTACCATATCCCAATTAAAGATGAAAAAAATAAATATGCAGAATGAAATTTAGGAAACAAAAGTATTTTTGAAATTCTAGATTCACATAAAAAGACATAAAACCAAAAAAAAAACATCAAATCTTAAGGCAGTACATGGAAGTAAAAGAAGAACCAAGTATGCAGATAGAACTTTGGAACAGCTGAAAGTTCTCTCTCTTCTTCCACAGTTTTTAAGTGAAGACAAAATAGAAATGATATAAGGCAGTGGTATGAAACTGAAGGTGTCATAGTAGATAGAGCAGTAGGCTTCAAATCAGGAAGATTCATCTTCATAAGTTCAAACACTTACTAGCTGAGTGACCCTGGGAAAATCATTTAAATCTGGTTGCCTCAGTTTCGTCATATATAAAATGAACTGGAGAAGGAAATGGCAAACCACTCCAATATCTTTGCCAAGAAAACCCCAAATAGGGTCATGAAGAGTCTTTAATGACTGAATAATAAAAATGAAACTGAAATAGAAACAGATTCCAATGGGTAACATATGAACTTAGTTAACCATGAGTTATCACTATCTGTGTATTTTATTTATTTTCTTAAACATTTCCTAATTACCTTTTAATCTTGTTCAGGCAGTACTCAGGAGTTTTGTAGACTATGATTTGGACATCTTTGCTCTAAGTTTCCAAGTATGGGGAAAATTAACAGCTGAGGAACTGGCAACAGCCTGTTGATTGCCATTGACTCCCCTCTCTTCACTGTTTGGCTGCCTCTTTTTCCATCTTTTTCATGTGTCATTTTTCCTGGTGAAGAAGTAATGGAGATAAAACCAACCAAGTTAGAACCTAGTGAACTTCAGAAGTTTGGAAGCATCAATCAGAGGTACTTAGAGCTATAGTAAAGGAGTATGTCAATAGCTGAAGAAACCAAACCCATTGAGGATCCAGTTTTGAGAAATGATCCTGTTGACCATGACTGGTAGTGAGTTAACCCAACACCCTTAGACCCACAATTGAATTTGGTTTTTATACTTTAGATTCTGCTAAAATTCTTAGCAGATATGTAATGTAAACACTTGTAAAAGTACTTGTTCTAATAGTAATTCTATTAGAACTTCATCAAAGAAAGATTAGAATAAGATAATACAATGGAAGTTAGAATAATTGACACCATCACCATCATTACCACAAAAATAACATCCCTCTTGGAATTTATACCTCTGATCTCCTCACCTTACCCTCAGACCCTATTCACCCAGCAGAATGCTCACTTATTTAAGAAAGAATTATATCATTGGCACTGGGGTATGGAAATCAATATTGCCCTACCAGAAAGTCCGATGGGGTATGGTGGGGGGGGGTATAGGAGGGAGAAGATTGGGGGAGGGGGTATTCAGTGGGATCGCTGTTTTGGGGTGGTGAGGAGGGGAAAATTGGGGAGAAAATTTGTAACTCAAAATCTTGTGGAAAAAATGTTTTAAACTAAAAATAAACACAAAATTAAAAAATAATTATATCATTTATGATCAGCTAGGAATGGTTTAGCTATCCTCAGCAATATAATGATCCAAGACAACTCTGAAGGACTTATGATGAAAAATGCTCTCCATCCCCAGAGAAAGAACTAATGGTGTCTGAATACAGATTGAAGCATACTTTCTAAACTTTATTTTTCTTGAGGTGTTGTTTTTTTTCAGTCTATGTTTTCTTTTGCAACATGACTAATATGGAAAGATTTTGTGTGACTACCTATATGAAATTGCTTGCCTTCTCAATGGGGGGAGGGGTGTGAGGAGGAAGAAAGGCAGAGAATCTTGAACTCAAAGTTTTAAAAACAATTGTTAAAATTGTTTTTACATGTAACTGGGGGAAAATAAAATACTAAGTAAATTAAAAATAAAAAAATACAAAATAATTTTAAAAGGATTTATGTCATTTATAATGTTCATGAGGAGCCTGTGTCCTGCTCTGAATTTAAAGATAACTAAAACTCAATTAATTATTAAATAGCTACTGACCAATTACTATAAGGAATAAAATAGAACAGAGGGAGGAGGGGAAGAATGTTGAGTCAAACTGGGAACCCAGAAGTAAAGTTGGGGAGAAACCAAACCCATGCTTTGTGAGAGGCAGTATTTCTGCAACGGAGACATGGGGATTATGATTCAGAAGGGTGACCTTTTCTGTATCTGCTGCTACTCCCTTGGAATGAAGGGATCAGAGTCCACAAAAGCAGAGAATAAATTGAACAAGTCACTTAGTTTTTTTTTCTTTTTTGATCTTACTTTCCTTCTGTATAAAATGGTCTCATGTTCCTAGTCTATAAAATCTAGAATATATGATCTTTAATGTCCATTTGAGTTTTAAACAAAGTTCCTGCTCTCTGGGAACTCACAGTCTAATGAGGGAAATAATAAGCAAACAATTATGTACATACAAGGTATGTACCAGAGAAATGGGGAGTAATCTTAGAGAGAAGATACTAACAATGAGACTTGAGAAGGAAGGAAGACTGGGAAGGCAGTATTATCTAAATAATGGTCAGGGTGGTAAATCTACCTTATCAATAAATAATTAATGACATAGTGGAAGCTCAAATGTCAGGAAACATGATCACCAGCCATGTCATAAGGTATCTGGGGAAAGGAGAGAGAGATGTAGCCTGTGGTATCTAATTCAGTTAAATTCCATGAGACCATCTTGATCTGTTTGTCGACTTCTTGCCCATCTGTGACAGGAATGATAACTCACATTTCTTTAGTACATTAAAGCTTAAAATGTACTTTGCCTAGGAACCACTTAACACTTCATTGTCTGTGTTTCTTTTAATTTAAGCTCCTGGAGATTACGGTTTCTTTCTTTATTTGTAGTTGAATCCTGCCTTACTGAATACATACCTGTTGATTGATTGATTACCTGAAAGACTATAATGATTAGATGGTACTTGGATCTGTCCCCTTCCAATTATCAAATGAGCTAATTTTTATATGTATATATATATGTATATACATACATATACACATGCACACACATATATAGACCCACAATACATATATGTATGTATATATGTGTATATACATATTTTTGAAACCTTAAAGGTTATATAATTATTACTTTTATTTCATTTGATCATTGCAACACTCCTATAAGGTTGATATTATTTCCATTTTAAATATGAGAAAATTTAGAATCAGATGGGAGAAGTGATTATCTCAAGGTCATATGCCTATGAAGTATCTGAGAAAAGATTTGAATCCTTCCTTTCTTACTGGAAGAAATCAGGGCCAGTCAGTCAGGAAATCAGCAAGTTTTGATTACTACAGCAACAATCAGGATGTTCAGGAGTAAACTTGATTCTTGAAGTTGGATCTTTCTCTTCCAGTGACTTCTTTTATGGCTTCCTTGGTATTTTTTTTTTCTTTTTGGAGGGCAATTGGGGTTAAGTAACTTTTCCAAGGTTACACAGCTAGGTTTTTGTTTGTGTGTGTTAAATGTCTAAGGCCAGATCCAAACTCAGGTCCTTCTGACTCCAGGGCCGGCCCTTTACTCACTGTGCCACCTAGAAAGCCCCAGTATTCTTTCAATAAAACACTTCATCTTCTTACTTTGGAAATGCTGGCTATCCCCCATTTTTGGAATGCTCTCTCTGTTCAGTCTGTACCTTCTGGCTTCCTTCAACTCCCAGGTAAAATTTCACCTTCTAGAGGAAACCTTTTTTGATCCCCCTAAATACTAACTTTACAAATAGCTGAGGAAATATAAAGGTAAAAGAGAAATTTATATAATCATCTGAATGAAGAATTCTAGAGAATAGTAAATAGAGATAAGAAGGTTTTCTTACATGGGCAATGCAAAGAAATAGATATACAATGGAAAAGGCAAGAGTCCTCTTGAGATATCAAGGGCATATTTCATGCAAAAAAGGCATGAAATAATAATGGTAATAAATAAAATAAAAATGGGAGGGACTTAACAGAAATAGAAAAAGAGGCCATAAGATTACACAAAAGAACTATACTGAGCCACTTAAAATCTTAAAGGATGATGCTGGTAAAATGCTGCACTCAATATGCCAGTAAATTTGTAAAACTTAACAGTGGCCACTCGGTTGAAAAAGATCAGTTTATGTGCCAATCTCTAAAAAGAGCAATGCCAAGGAATGTTCAAATGACTAAACAATTATGCTTATTTCACAAAGCAGCAAGGTTATGCTTAGGATTCTGCAAGCTAGGATTCAGCAATATGTGAACTGAGAATTATCACAATGGTGGCAAACTGGTTTTTGTAGAGGCAGGGGAACTTGAGACCAAATTGCCAACATTTGCTGGATTATGGAGAAAGCAAGGGATTTCCAGAAAAATAATCTGCATCTTCTTCATTGACTACTTACCAAAGCCTTTGATTGTGGGTCACAATAAAATATGACAAGTCCTCAAGAAGACAGGAGTCCCAGATCATCTACTTGTCTCCAGAGGAACCTGTATGTGGGTCAAGAAGTAAGAGTTAAAACCACACATGGAACAATTGATTGGCTTAAGATTGAGAAAGGAATATAACAAGGTTGTATATTGTCACCTTATTTACTTATATGAAGAGTACATCATGTGAAATATCAGGCTGGATGAATCAAAAGTCAGAAATAAAGTTTCTGCAAAAAATATCAATAACCTCACATATGTAGGTGATACCATTTTGATGGCAGAATGTGAAGAAGAATTAAGAATCCTCTTGATGAGGATAAAAGAGGAGAGTATAAAAACTGTTTTAAAGCTTAACACGCGCACACACACACACACACACACACACAAATATAAGACCTTGCCAACTGATTCTGATCACTTCCTGTCAAGTAGAGGGAGAAGCAGTGTCAGATTTTATATTCTTGGTCTCAAAGATCACTGTAGATTACAATTGCAACCATGAAATTAAAAGGCACTTGATCCTGGGAAGGAACACTATGGCAAATATGGAGAACATACTTAAAATCAGAGATGTCACCTTGTCAACAAAACTCCATATAGTCAAAGCGAGGGTTTTCCAGCAGCAATGTATGACTCTGAGAGTTGCACTATAGTGAAAACTTAATGCCACAGAATTGACGCTTTTAGATTATAGTATTGGAGAAGGCTTTTGAAAGCCCCTTGGACAACAAAGAGATCAACACAGCTAAAACCAATTTTGACTATTCACTGGAAGATCAAATACTAGAACTGATGTTTAAATACTTTGGCCACATGACAAGAAGATGAGACTCATTTGAGAGGACCCTGATATCGGGAAAGATTAAAGGCAAAAAGACAAGGGGATGGCAGAGGCTGAAATCATGGAAACAATGAATATGAACTTGGTCATATTTCAAGATAGTGAAGGACCATGGGATCACAAAGAACCGGACACAACTGAATGACTGAACAACAACTCAATGCTTGTGCCTTGTGTTTGTTGATCATTTCTATTCTATTCTGCATACAGCTTGATTATACAAAATGGTTTGCTAGTTGTTTTCACCATTATATTGTGAGATGCTTGAGAGCAGGGACTGTCATTTACCTTTCTTTGTTTTCCTATCATTTAGCACAGTACCTAGAGCTATGATAATTTTTCATCTTTGATTTACTTTTATCGATTTGTATTATGTAGGGAGAGGTCAGTGCTGTTTATGCTACTTAGGAGGTTATTGAGCTCTGTCCCATGGGATATGAAAATTTACTGATGACCTCAAGCATGCCTCAGATAAGAAGCCAAAAAAAGGAGTCAAGGCTTCCTAGGTTCATCTGAGGTCCACTCCATAGGCATGTAAAATCTCCCCTCTCAATCAACCCATTGTGAACCCTCTAAATGTAATCTTTAACCTGACTTAGTTTACATATAGAGTGTGCTTAACTAGGTTTGCTTCCTTAGGGGATGTATCAGAATATGATCCTGTTTAGCTAAATTTGTTCAACTCTTATTGAAGGAAGCATGAGATTATGAATCTGTTTTTTAAGTTTATAGATTAAAAGAATGAAAAACATTGCAATATGTAAAAGAATTAGCTCTGTCAATCTAATGTAATTTTGTCTATAAGAAGACTTCCTATGATCCTAACCAGTGTTTAGGTTTATTTACTGTTTTTTGTTTTATTTTTTTAATATAAGACTTGAGCGAGTGTCTAATAATAACACAACCTGGGTTTTTATTTCTATAATTTCTGTTTTGGAGTGGAACACTTTTGGCAGCAGTTACCTACCTCATGAACTCAAAAAGGAGACATTCCTCCCTTAACAGAGGAATAATACATGCTTATTGACTGACAAACTGACAAATTGGATCAATTCCCTGCTTCAAGATGTATCCCAACCATAAAACAGGATTTATTCAGAAGACACAGCAAAGACTGTCTTTTGCAGGTTTCATGAGCATAGAGATTTCATATCTGGGCCCTTCATTCTGTCTTTTGCCAGTTTGGAGCTCAGAGAAACCAAGAAACAGAAAAGCACTCCTTACCATTTTCATTGTGATATCTCACATTGCCCAGAAAATGAACTAGGTCTAGAAGATTGAGGGTAGTTCAGAAGGCTCTAAATGTATTTGGTTTTTACCTCTTCCTCCAAATCCCTGCTGCCAAAATCCTATAGGAAAGTACATTTGTGCTGAAAAGATAGAAATTCAAAGGAAATACCCAAATCTTCCTTAAACCAATATAACAAAGGACTTTTCTGCCATAAATCCTTCCTGGGCTGGGGAATAGATATGAGACCCACTGAAATGAAAGTCAATTTGTTTGCAATTTGCTACTCCTGATAAAGCCGACAACAGCAATAATATCATAATCTCAATGATCCCTTAGCAATCTCTGAAACTGGGATTTTATTTTAACTTTTATTTTTTGTTAGGGAAGGAGGGAGTGAAAGGAAGAAGAAACATGGGGAGATATTGCTTTAAAAAAAGATAAATACTGGGGATACCAACAAACAAACAAACCAGTCTCTACTTTCAAGGAACTAGCATTCTATCAAGGGAAACAACATGTACTTCTATATATTGACACACAGAGAAATGGTAGTTCTTTTTCATGGTGTGGGGGAGAGGCATTAGTAACTGGGGAGAGTATCTAAGGCTTCATGGAGGAGGTGGAATTTTTGCTGAGTTTCAAAGGAAACTAGGGATTCTTAGGGGTAAGGAAAAATGCATTTGATACACTGATGGCAGGCAGCCTATGTAAAGACATGAGACAGAAATGGAATTCCATACTTAAGGAAGAGCAAGAAGACCAATTTCGTAGAACCATAGAGTAGGTGAAGTAGAACAATAAATGTAGGATAGAGGCAACCAAGACAAAACTACTAGGACTCACAAGGATTCAGGATATCCACTCCTCCCAGCTCTGCATCTTTGTTGTCCTTTGGTCATTTCAGCTGTATCTGACTCTCTGTGACCCCATTTGGGGTTTTATTGGCAATGATACTGAAGTGGTTTACCATTTACTTCTCCAACTCACTTTACAGATGTGGAAACTGAGGCAAACAGAGTTAAGTGACTTGTGCAGGGTCACACAGCTAGTATTTGAGGCTGGATTTGAAATCAGGTCTTTTTAACTCCAGGCCTGGAGCTCTATCTACTACACCACCTGGCTGCCCCTCACTCCAGGTTTGTATCCAGCCATGCAATTATAAAATGGATTCCTTGCTCTGGGGTTGACTGACTTTGAAATCAAGGAAATAGTAGGTTCCATAATTTTCACATTAATTGACTGACCATCTGCCTCCTGCTACTGGGGGAAGAATGGTATTACTCCTAGAGCTGTTAAATTGTGACTCAAAATATTGACTCAAAGTCCAAGGTTTTTTCCAGCATGGGGGGGAAGAAAGAAAAAAGGCACCCAACAAATAACGATGAATCATGTGTGGAACAGGCAGCTTATTCCCACATAAAAAATGGAAGGACAGACAATAAAGAATAATAAAAGATAAGAACAGAATCCAGTAACTTGTCATTACTAGAATGACCGATTACTGTAGGACTATCAGAACTAATATTATCATTTAGGAGATTAATATTGAACCCTCCTCTGAATACAGTGTTTGTGAAGCTGCTAATTAATTATTTTATATTTCATCTCTACACTGAAGTTGTCCAGTTGGACAGCCAAAAGGAAAACAAAGATCTTCTTTTCTAGGTGTATGAGTTAGGCAATTGAGTAAATCTACCCAGTCATTCTCCCTTTTACCCCTCCAGAAAAAGTGATAAGATATTCAAACAATCAAGCATTGACATCATAAGCTTTAGACCAGGAGTTCTTTACCTGGGGCCATGAGCTTTAAAAAAAATTGATAACTGAATTTCAATATAATTGGTTTTCTTCAAAATCCCGTGTATTTCATTTTATTCTTTTAAAAATATCATTCCGGGAAGGGGTCCAAAAGCTTCACCAGACTGCCAAAGAAGTTTAAGACATATATAAAAAGATTTGAAGACTAAATGCTAGCTATCTTTGAGACCTGAAGTAATATGAAGGACAGTAAGGTGGTGCAGTAGATAGAGTGCTGAGCCTGAAGTCAGGAAGACATCTTCCTGAGCTCAAATTTGACCTTATCTGTAAAATCAGCTAGAGAAGGAAACAGCAAAGCACTCTATCGTATTTCCCAAGAAAACCCCAAATAAGGTTACAAAAAGTATGAAATGACTGAGCAAAATGATGTGATGCCAGGCAGGAAGTTTGTATAATTATATCTATCTGTTCTCCTAAATATTGTTAGAGCATTTAAATTTTAGGTTCAAGCTAAATTGATCACTATTCCTTAATGAGAATGAAGAGCCCCAACCTCTATTTCTGAAGCTTGAATGTTTTCTCGTAAAATTCCAAATCCACAATGAAAACACATAGCAAATAGTAAAGAAACTCATTTTTGCAAGTCAATTACAAAATAGAAATCATAGAACATATAAGTAGGAAAATACATACCAGAGTATAATAGATACACAGAATAAACTAGCTCTCCCATTAGGAGTGAGATAATTCAAATTAACCATGAAAAAATGTCTCAGATCTTATATAAGGAGAAATAACTCAAATTTCTAGGCTAGCAAGTTGAGAATAGAGAAATGATAGAGATTACCAGCTCCTTTCATGTTAGTTTCTTTGCAGGGTCTTTCTTTTCCTTCAGCAACCTGAAGAGAAGTTGGAAATGTGCATCTTCCCATTCAAGCTAGAGGCCAGAAGAGCCAGATTCCTCTTCTCTCTGGCTCTCAGCAACTTCCCCCATTCTACATATAGATGAAGGACATTGAGTTATTAATCTCCACTGATGAGGAGAGAGTTTCATACAACTGACTCTTTGAGCCACGGTTTATGTTTGGTCTAAAACAAAGTTACTAAGCACTTAACAAATGCCTTTTAATTCACTCATGCTAGTAACCAATATTTATAGTTTACAAAGCATTTTACATATATTTCATTTGAACTATATAGTAAGTAAAAGGAGCCCTGACTCTGAAGCTAAAGAACTCCAGAGTTTTACTTCTCACTTCTGCTGTAACATATGTGCTCTTGGGGGGGGGGGGGCAGTTTATGACCCTCAGTTTACTCATCTATAAAATGGGAGAGAGGGTTGTATTTGATGACCTCTGAGGTTCCTTCCAGCTCCAGACCTATGATTCCAATAAAATAGACTTTTTCAATACTATTATCCTCATTTACAGAAGAGGAAACTGAGTCTCAGGAGGTTACACTAGGTGCTTATGCTTGTGGATCATGGAGAGCATCATTTTCACATTTCAGAGTAGAGATTTTTCAGTTCTTAATGTCCAGAAGCAATGCCAACCTCCTCCACCCCTTCAGTGAGCTGTAGTCAGTATAAGACTGAAGAAATAATAGCTCTGTTGTTTGTCACTGTGAGTGGTATTTTAAGGGGGATGGTTGTGGTTTCTTTCTTTATGCAGAAAAAGAGATTCATGGCATTGGGGTTGATGAGAAATGCTATTACTACTTGAGGCCATAGCAGAATGTCTATTCATCTCTGGGTCATCCCAATCCTATGTATATATATATATATATATATATAATGTATACTTCCACTCTATACCCTTCTGGTCCCCAGGTGCTCATATTAATCAGAGGGGTATAGAGTGGAAGTCAGGGCCATGCTTGGCAAAACAGAAGGGAAGGCAAGTTTATCTGCTTATCATATAAGCTCCCCTGTCACCACCTGCTCCAATTCCCCCCAAAATGTGAGCAGCATCCTCATGCCATCCCTAGGATGGTGACCCCATTGATCCAGGGGATCCCTAGAGCACTATGTCCCCAGAGAAAGTATAAGTATGAAAATATATACCAGAGAATAATATATACACAGAATAAACTAGCTATCCCATTGGGAGTGAGATAATTCAGATCAAACAAGAAAAAATGTAGCTTTATATCATTTGGACTTTTTATTCTCTCTTCTCACCTCTATGAAAACTTGTTGCTCCTGTGTTCTCTGAAGCTTAATTTACTTAATCTGATCAGTGAATTCAGCATAAAGTGCTTACAGACTTTAGGTTTATAAGACATGCCTGCCAGAGAACATTTACAATTTAAAAGCACTACAATATTCTGAACATGGAGTCAAGAAGAAGTGATTTCAAATACTACTTCAGACACTTATTAGCTCTGCGACCCTGGGCAAGTCACTTAACCTCTATGCACCTCAGTTTCTCCATATATAAAATGAGGGATTGGATTCAATAGCTTTCAAGGTCCAGCTCCAAATAAATGATCCT
This sequence comes from Gymnobelideus leadbeateri, assembly GCA_011680675.1. NCBI lineage: Eukaryota > Metazoa > Chordata > Mammalia > Diprotodontia > Petauridae > Gymnobelideus > Gymnobelideus leadbeateri. Next base: position 14,998 of record WOXC01010309.1, read on the forward strand.
GGAAATTCATTGAAATATCTTGTGTGTGTGTGTGTGTGTGTGTGTGTGTGTGTGTGTGTTCATGTGTGTGTGTGTGTGTGTGTGTGTGTGTGTGTGTGTGTGTGTGTGTGTGTGTACATGACCGGAATAGGGGCTTAACATCCCTGTCGGAGAGATCCAACTTGAAAACCAAGATTAAAAATCAATTGATATATGAGATAAGCCCCCTAGGGGGAGGGACTAGGAGGAAGAAGCAGCAGGGATTCTAGGTGAAGTAAAAACAACAACAACAAAAAAAACCATCAACAAAAATTTGGTTTTTTAAAGAACATATTGAAAATACTAGAGTTAGATTACAGTAATTTAAAATTATTAAAGGACTGGTAAGCAAGGCATCTAATTATTGTAGGTGCTTGTTTTTAAATTTTTGCTTTGGGGGTCTATTTTAATGTTTTTCTCAGTGTTTTTAATAAAGGGTTCTATTTTTGCTTTAGCAAAAAGATAATTGAATGGGCAAACATCCTAATCATTCTCAAATAACCACATCTTGGCAACAGGCTATAAAAGGACACAGCATTGCTGCCCACCTGGTGGCAGTGTATCCTAATTACAGGCAAAGTTTCAGCAGGAGAAATAAATAGCCCCTGGAGTATTAGATTCATAAACCTAGCCCTGTAAATGGAGTGTAATATCATATTCCTGGGTGCCAATCTTTGCACCCCAAACCTCACAGTCACAATATCATTGCATTAGAAGAGCAGTGATTTCCATCCCATAGCCTGTGGACCCTTGGAGTTCAATAGAATTATTTCTTGGTGCACATATGTATTTGAGGATGTGATGCAATGTGATTTCAATCTTCATTTAGTTCTAACCCAATATTTAACAATGCTCAGTGTAATGGATAAGAAGACATTCCTTCTCTAGACTGGTTAAATGATATCACATTTTCACATGTGATTTTTTTCAAGTATCTGAAATTGCTATGATTAACAAAATACGAATTCTTTTTAAGGAGTTATTGAATTCTTGATAAATTTTCATCTTTCTATATTTTCTTAAGAATGTGATAGGGACGCTCTTTCCTGTCTCTCAAGATGGCAGACCAAAAGCCACCCAAGGAAAAGAAGGTCAAAAAGGAAAAAAAGAGAGAAAAAAAAGGAAGATGTAGCTGAAAAGGCCAAAAAGCCTCGAAAGCATTGCAGTCGGAACCCAGTCCTGGCTCAAGGGATCAGTAGATACTCCAGGTCTGCCATGTATTCCCGGAGAGCCATGTACAAGCGGAAATATGCTGCCCCCAAAACCCGGATTGAAAGGAAGAAGAAAGACAAAGTGCCTGCTACTATCTCAAAGCCTGTTGATGGTGATAAGAATGGAGGAACTCGAGTGGTAAAGATTCGCAAAATGCCTAAGTATTACCCTACTGAGGATGTGCCTAGAAAGCTGCTAAGTCATGGCAAAAAGCCCTTTAGCCAGCATGTGAGGAGACTTCAAACTAGCATCAAGCCCGGTACGGTTCTGATCATGCTCACTGGCCGCCACAGGGGCAAGCATATGGTTTTCCTAAAGCAACTGGCTAGTGGCTTGCTACTGGTGACTGGACCTCTGACCATCAACCGTGTTCCTCTGAGAAGGACCCATCAGAAATTTGTCATTGCCACTTCTACCCGAGTTAACCTTTCAGGTGTGAAAATTCCAAATCATCTTACTGATGCTTACTTCAAGAAGAAGAGGCTCCGTAAACCTAGACACCAAGAAGGAGAGATTTTTGAGACAGAAAAAGAGAAATACGAAATTACAGAGCAGCGCAAGGCTGATCAGAAAGCAGTAGACTCTCAGATCCTACCCCAAATCAAGAAAATTCCTCAGCTCCATGGCTACCTGCGTTCTGTCTTCTCTCTCTCCAATGTAGTTTATCCTCACAAACTGGTGTTTTAAATGCCTTGAAGAGAACACTTATTAAAATATTTGCAATAGTTAAAAAAAAAGAATGTGATAGGGACAAAGGAAGAATCCAGATAAGATTCTATGGGATATCTGAGAAGGAAGAAAATAATCCTAATCTACTCTAACAGGGATGTTATGGCTCTAACCCTGACTGAAAGGATGGCTAGCAGGGATTAAGGTAGTAACATGTATAGAAACCTGGTACTAGCATCAGGGAGGAGGAAAGGCAAAAGTAATAAAAGGTATACTTGCCCAAGAGAAGTGGATTGATCCCTTGTGGTACTCATCTTGCCAGGAAACCATTTCTATCCATATGATGGAAAGTCTTCCTATTCCCCTTTACAATTTGTGACATGCAAAATGCCCAGCAAAACTGCAGATCTCAGACTATCTGAATCCGATGTATACGTTTTCTAAATTTCAAATTTGGTGATATGATCCTAAAGGGACATTTTGATTCTCTCATTCTATTGTTCATTGAATGATACAACTTTTTCTTCTGAAGTGGCTACTGACCAATAGTAAGTTCTACAAAGGACAGAAACTAAATGTCAGTATTGCTTATATGATATTTAGAAATCTTAGGAGATAATAATGATAATTGTAATAATAATTGTTATTTTGCTTGGTAAGTATCACTGTTGGAACAGGAAACCATGACCTAGGCTCCAAGCTACCACCAAATGATCTTGTCCCATTTCAGGAGCACATTTTTCCCACTCATTTATTCAGGATGTGTGTAGAGTGAGAATCCTTCTATTTAACTCTGAGAAATTGGTACAAGTGAATCTTTTACCTGGAGTCCTCATTTGGATGCATGGAACAATCAGAAATAACATGAATTCACTAGAGGAAATCAGATGGGACAAAACTAGCTATTGGATTCTGAGGAAAGGGGTGGTGGGTTCTCTAAATCAGTCCCTGAACTTCTAAGCACCCTCCTCTATCCCTTGGAGAAAGCAGTTCAGAGTTTTACAAACCAGCACTTATATATGCAGCAGATGAGCTGCCAAAAACAAAATGATCAGTTGATTCATTGAGTTGCTTGTCTCATTTACATAAAATAATCAATAATTAAATTGAATCTCAACTATGAACTCTTTCACTTTAATTGCATTGCAATTCAACTCAATTTCTGTGGCATTAGCAGCAATGTGAATGCCTCTGCAAACTTATTTTTTTATTTCTCCTTTCCTTGGTGGGGAGGGGGAGTGATAGAGTCCAGGACAAATTAACTAAATAAATGATCCTGCAATAAGATCTAGAGTAGCCCATTGAAATAAGTCCAATAACCTTGGGAAAGGAACTTGAGTCATTTCTCTGCCAACAGGAGATTTAGACATGTGGGGGAGAGGTGAAGAGAGCATAGGTTATGATCAAAAACCATCATATTCTAATCGTGTCTCTTTGTCCCCCAAGGACAGAACTGGAGAAAATAAATGTGGGCAACCCCAGAGTGAAGTTAGCTTAGATAAAATCATAGTAAAAGTAGCTCACATTCATACAGCACCTTAAAGTTTACAAAACACTTTAAATACATTATTTCACAACAACTCTAACAGTATGGTGCTATTATTATCTCCATTTCACAGATGAAGGAACTGAGTTAAATTTAACGACATACTCAGGGTCACACAGCAAACTAGCTTCTGAGGCAAAATCAAAACCCAGATGTTTCTGAAACTGAGTACATCAGTCAAGCCACTAAGCTATTTTATCTCTCAGTTATATAATCTGAGCAGCAGACAAGGCCTCCTCATTTTATAGATTGTGCATTTAGACACACTGCTTCTATGTGTATCAATTTCATCAAACAAGTTAACTGGTCACATAGCAGAGCCAGGATTCCTGACTTCTGGTCTAGTCCAGTTTCTGTAGCACCATGATGCTTTAAAATGATAGGATCTTAGAACAGGGAGGGGCTTAAGTAATCACATGGTTCACTTAACCTCTTCAGCTGATGATTGAGTGATCCCATAAATGAGCAGAGAAAGATTTTAAATGATTTGTCCAAAGTCACATTGATAATATAGTCTGAGCAAGGGCTAATAAGAATAATACATTTAACCAATGTTTTGAGGTATGCAAAATTCTTTCCTCATATTAATTCTTGGAGTCAGGTAATGCATCCATAATGAGGATTATCTGAGTTTTCCCAATGCAAGATTGGGAACATTTGGCCTCCACAGATTATTTATATGACTCTATGAGACTGTATTGAGCAGTATGGAAAGAACTTTGGCGGGCCAATGATGAGCAGTAGTAGCCCAGGAACATTCAGTAGAGATTTCCTGGCATTGGACCCACTCTCTCCACCCCACCCCCTAATGATTCAATTGTCCCTTCCTCTGATCCTCCACAACCTCTGCTTTGCCAGAAATTAAGAGGAAGAAAAACTACCCATCACAATCCATATCAACCATACTAATAATATGGAGACTGGCCATGCCCAGCTCTTATGGATACCTGTGGTTAATGCCATCACTGTATGGATTTTGGAGGACACTGATATTCTTGTTTGTCAACCATAGGCTGAAGGAACTTTATTGGCTGATGAGCCAGAACTGGGGCGAATTAAAAAGTTGCTAACCAGTGATGGTGAGCCTCCTTCTCTTCCTTTTTTTCTTTTTTTTAGATTCTCCTTGACTTCTTTAGACAGTGAGAGACACATTCAGTAAGTAAGCAAGACTGATACAGAGAGGCCTCAAACCCTCCCTACCCAAAGCCAACATGTAATATGTGAATATAGGCTTTTATTCCTTTCCTATTTAGATTTCTTCATTCCTGGTTTTGGTAAAAGTATATTAGAGATGGCCATGACCATGTGAACTTTGAAAGTTTGTAATAGTCCCAGGAATTTTGGGCCTAGAGTCCTTGCTGGGGATGTTTTTGGAAGCTGAATGAGGAGGGGATAAAGTCCTGCAACCTATTGAATCCATCATATTTTGGGGATAATTGATGTCCTAACAATTTTAGGCTATAAGTAACTGAGGCATTACAGAAACTCATCCTTGGGCTATACCAGATTCCAGAGTGAATTTGATTGGGGTGAAATGTCAGTAGAAAGTGCTTTAAGTTCAAGCCCATTCTTTCCAGGGACCAAGATCAGGTTCCCAGGTGTTGGGGGGAAATAATTGTCACTTCTGTTTTTACCGTATCTCCAAAATAAACAATCCTTTTGTAAAAAATATTCATTGGCTAGGTGAAAATGGAGTGTTAATCACTGTCAATTAATGTTAGGGAGAATATATTGGAATGGGGGCTTAAGCCAATAATATTAGAGGACAGCCTGACCCTGAAGATGTCACAGTAGAATACCGAGGGGTAGAGGGGTAGGTGTAACCTTTTATTTTTCCCTTTTTGGAGGGGCAGCTGGGGTTAAGTGACTTGCCCAAGGTCACAAGGCTAGTAAGTGTTAAGCATCTGAGGCCAGATTTGAACTCAGGTCCTCCTGACTCCAAAGCTGGTGCTCTATTTTTTTTTTTTTGTTTTGTTTGAGGCTATAATTGTCATGAGCTATACTAAAAGAGAAGACTCCAGAGTAGAAGCACCTTGACCTGATGATGTGTGGGAGAAATCCTCTATCCTTTGCCAAAACAGAGAAATTCTAAAGCACCCTCTATGCTAAGTAATCGGGGGAAAAGATTTATGTTGCCAAGTACTGAGATCTTTGATCAGCTATAGGAAGAGCAACAACAGGATCCTGCCACCACCTGCTGAGAGTTACTGGGTGGGAGCTTCAATGTAAATAAGAGAAGTCATTTGCTAGAAGCTGCTGGAAGACCAGTGATAGGGACCAACAGCTAACTTCTCAGAGCTATGCAAAGCTTTGGGAAAATCATAGGGTCAGAGTTTTAGAGCTGAAAAGGATCATCTAATCCAAATCTCTCATTTTACAGAAATGGAAACCTACACCTACATAGGTTAAGTATCTTGCCAAAGATCAAGATAGCAGCAGATATTTTCAGCAATATGATGATCCAAGACAATCCCAAAAGACTAATGACAGAGAATACTATCCACTTCCAGAGAAAGAACCAATATTCATTGAATACAGATTAAAGCAAGCTATTTTTCTTTCTATTTCTTTCTTTCCTTCTCTTCTTTCTTTCTTTCTTTCTCTCTTTCTTTCTTTCTTTCTTTCTTTCTTTCTTTCTTTCTTTCTTTCTTTCTTCCTTTCCTTCCTTCCTTCCTTCCTCCCTCCCTTCCTTCCTTCCTTCCTTCTTTCCTTCCTTCCTCCCTTCCTTCTTCCCTTTCTTCCTTTCTCTTTCATTCATTCATTTTTCTTTTATTCAAGTCTTCATATACAACATTACTAATATGAAAACATTTTACAAAATTGTAATTTATAATATATATTTGATTGCTTACCAAGTCTCAGGGATGGAGAGGGGAGGAAGTGAGGAAGGGATAGAATTTGAAACTCAAAACTTTACATAGGGGCAGAGCCAAGATGGTGGAGTAAAAGCAGGAACTTGCTTTTGATCTTCTGCTCCAACCACCTCCAATAACTGTAAAAAAATTACTCAAAACAAATTTTAGAGCTACAGAATCCACAAAGTGACAGAGAGAAACAAATATCTTGTTGAAGGCAGCCTGACAGGCCAACAGAAAGGGTCTATCACACTGGGCTGGGAGCCAAGCCCAGTACTGCATGAGCCACACTGGCCCAGAGCAGGGGCAGCCCAGACTGGCTGGAGAAGACTTCAGTAGAGTGAATCACTGGCAGCTATGGCAGTTTTCAGACTTCTCAACCCATATACACCAAAGAGAAAGTAAAAGGTCAATAAGGAACTCTGTTTGAATGGGGTGAGAGAAGAGCATGGTCCAGGCCCTGCTTCTGGTTCCAGAGATGGTAGCAATGTGGCAGCTATAGCTGCTGGTGCATGGTTGTGTCCAGAACTCCTGGCATGCAGATCATAGCGGGACAAAGATACCATTCAGAGCATAATTGCTCTTGCATTAACCTGATTGAATCTGGGTCACAGTCTTGGGTGGTGGTCCTGGGCTGTTAATGTCCTGGAATGTTAATATGCCAGAGCTTGTGGCAGCAGTAGAAAGGGTGTCCTCCTCATGCCTCTGGCAACACCTCTGACTACAGCTGCGCAAAACCACAGAAATTTGGAACACAGCTCTCTGCACTCTGAAGCAGAGTTCTACCATGGCAAAGAGCTCAGAAGTCAAGTAATTGGCTGACAAGAGGAGCAAACAGAGGGAGTACAAGCAGACAATAGAATCTTTTGGCAGGGACAAAGAGGATCAAAACATGGGACCAGAAGAAGACAACAAAGTCAAAACTGTTCCATCAAAAACCTCCAAGAAAAATATGAATTGGTTGCAGGCCATGGAGGAGCTGAAGAAAATCAAGTAAAAGAAATGGAGGAAAAATTGGGAAGAGAAATTAAAATAATGCAAGAAAATCATGAAAAGCAGGTCAACAGCCAACTAAAGTAAAAAATACTGAAGAAAAAAACACCTTATAAACAGGCTAACTCAAATGGCAAAAGAGTCCCAAAAAGCCAATGAGGAGAAAAATGCCTTAAAAAGCTGAATTTGTCAGATGGAAAAGGAATTTCAAAAACTCACTGAAGAGAATAATTCTTTCAAAATTAGATTGGAGATAATGGAAGCTAATGACTTTATGAGGAATCAAAATACTATAAAACAGATCCAAACAAATGAAAAAGTAGAACACAATGTGAAGTATCTCATTGGAAAAAACCACTGACCTGGAAAATAGATCCAGGAAAGATAATTTAAAAAACATTGGACTATTTGAGAGCCATGATCAAAAAAAGAGCCTAGACACCATTTTTCATGAAATTATCAAGCAAAATTGCCCTGATATTCTAGAATCAGAGGGCAAAATAGAAATTGAAAGAATCCACCAATCACCTCCTAAAAAAGATCCCGAAAAGAAATCTCCTAGGAATATCATAGTCAAATTCCAGAGTTCACAGGTCAACTAGAAAATATTACAAGCAATCAGGAAGAAATAATTTGAATATTGTGGAAACACAATCAGGATAACACAAGATCTAGAAACTTCTACATTTAGGGATCATAGGGCTTAGAATATGATATTCCAGAGGTCAAAGGAGCTAGGATTAAAACCAAGAATCACCTACCCAGCAAAACTGAGTATCATGCTTCAGGGAAAAATATGATCATTCAATGAAAGAGAGGACTTTCAAGCATTCTTGATGAAAAAACAGGAGCTAAACAGAAAATTTAACTTTCAAATATAAGAAGCAAGAAAAGCATAAGTAGGTAAATAGGGAAAAGAAGTCATAAGGAACTTATTAAAGTTAAACTGTTTACATTCCTACATGGAAAAACGATAATTGTAATTAATGAGACTTTTCTCAGTATGAGGAGAGTTGAAGAGAATATATATGTATACATGTATACATATACATGTATATATGTATACATGTATACATATATGTATGGGAGGGTGTATATGTGTATAAATATATATGTATCTGTGTATGTGTGTACATGTAAACATAGACAGAAGAGAAAGAATGAGTTGAATATAAAGGGATATGTAAAAAATAAAATTAAGAGGTGAGAGAGGAAGGAAGAAGGAGAAAGGGAGAGATAGAATAGGGTAAATTATCTCATATAAAACAGTCAAGAGAAAACTGTTATAATGGAGAGGAAGAGCAGGAAGGTGAAAAGGAGTGAGTCAACTTTACTGTCATTGAATTTGAATTAAGGAGGGAATGACATACATACTCCATTTCGTATCTTACCCTACAGGAAAATAGAGGGGAAGGGGATAAGAGAGGTGATGATAGAAGGAAGGCAGATTGAGGGAAAGGTTAGTTAGAAGAAAACACTTTTGAAAATGGACAGGGTCAAAGGAGAAAATAGAATAAGTTGGGGTCAGGATAGGATGGAGGAAAATACAGTAAGTCTTTTACAATATAACTACTATGGAAATATTTTGCATAACTACATATGTACAACCTATACTGAATTGCTTGTCTTCCCAGTGGGGATGAGTGAGGATGGAAGAAGGCAATGAATCTGGAACTCAAAGTTTTGAAAACAAATGTTAATTTTTTTTAATAAAATAAAATAAAATCTTTACATAAAAGTGTTTTTTTTTAATTGAGAAAAAAGATAGCAAAGCCTGTGAGTGCCCTTTTTGTTGTGTCATCCCAGATACCACATGCTTGTTAACTACTAGAGGCATTCTCTACTATGATCCTAAGGCTATAAGTAACTGAGGCAGGATAGGTCTCTGAGCACATAGGCACATGCATATATTTTCCATGAGATCTGCACTGAGCTTAATTTGATTTATTTGATCTGGGCATAATTTTTTTTCTCCCATGAACTTGTGAATTTTTTGTTTGAAAGGTCAGTTTATAGATCTGAGTTGAAGAGATCCCCAGGGGCATCTCTTCCAAATCATATTTTAACAAAAATACTGCCTACAAATGATCATCCAGCCTTTGCTTGAAAACTGCTGATATACTATAATGCAGAAATTCTCTCAATATTTGATTTAGAACTAGCTAAACATTGAGGGGTCAATTGGTGGAACAGATTATGTAGATAACATACAGAAGCAAATGTATCTAGTGCCTAGTCTTCAATAAGGCCACAGACCCCAGCTATTATGATAAGAAAGCACTATTTTATATTAAGTACTGTGAAAACTAAATAGCAGTCTGGCAGAAACTAAGTTTAGACCAACTTCTCACACTTTATATTAAGATAACTTCCAAATGGATAAATTACCTAAAAATAAAAAATTACATCATGAACACATTAGAGAATCAAAGTAGAAATCACCTGTCAAAACTATGGATAAAGGAGAGATTTTTAAAAAAAGACAAGTCTGATCAAATAAAATTAAAATTTTTGTACAATCAAATTTAATACAACTAAGATTAGAAAGGAAATAGTTAATTGGGGGGATGCAACAGATTAATCTGATAAAGATCTCATTTCCTATATGCATATTTTCATATCATATACATATGTGTATATGGAACAGTTTAAAATTTATAAGAAGAGCTATTCCTTAAATAATCCATCATCTATGGCTGTAAACAAGTAGTTTACAAGAAAAGAAACCCAAGCTATCTGTAGTTACATGAAAAATGCTCCAAACTATGGGTGGCTAGGTGATGCAGTGAATAGAGCACCAGCCCTGGAATCAGGAGGACCTGAATTCAAATCTGGCCTCAGACACTTAACACAAAAACTACCCATGTGACCTTGGGCAAGTCACAATCCCAATTGCCCTCCCAAGAAAAAGCAATGAAGAAAGAAAGAAAAAGAAAGAAAGAAAAATGCTCCTAATTATTAATAATTATAGAATACAAATTAAAGTAACTCTGAGGTTCTACCTCATACCCATCAAATTCACAAATCTGACAGAAAAACATGTTGATATGGCTTTGGGAAAAGATGCACATTGATGCAGTGTTCATGGACCTGCCAATTGGTTCAACCATTCTGAAAAACAATTTGGAATTATTCCTAAAAAGTTGCTAAACAGTGCATGTTCTTTGACCCAGCAATAGCTCAATTAGGCCTATACCCTAAAGACATTAAAGAAAGAGTAAAAGTACTATATAAATAAGTATATTTATAGTAGCTATTTTTTTGTGGTGGCTAAGATCTGGAAGGTAAGTATTAGTCATCAGTTTGGGAACAGCAGAATAAATTGTGGTACATGAAAGTAAAGAAATGCTATTGTGGTATAAGAAATTAAAAGACAGTTTCAGAGACAATTGATTGGGGAGGAATGTATAAACTGATTCAGAGTGAAGGGAACAGAACCAAAAAGAAAGTTTTATGCTATAACATCAATAGTATACAAGCAAATAATTCTAAAAGACGTAAGAACTCTGAACAGCAAAATAATCAACCATGATTCCAGGAGACTGAGGAAGAACACTATCCACTCATCGTCAGAGAGATACTGGACTAAGAGAATAAGAAATGTATTTTTTTTTTTATATATATATTTGAAACATTTAATGTTACGACCTTGAATTTCAGATCCATTTCCTTCCTCCCTTGTCACCCATTCCTTCTTGGGATATAAGTAATTCAGTATATGTTGTACATGTCTAGCTATGCAAAACATTATCATAGTAGATATATTGTACAAGGCTGCTTATAATTCCCTCCCACTCATCCCACCCCCCACCTGGTCCATTCCCTACATGATCCTGTCCCTCTTCTATAGTGGGTACTTCCAACCTCCCCTCCCCCCAAGGATGCCCTCCCATCCATCATCCCTCCTCTCATCCCCCTTCCCCCTATCCTGCTGCAGGTTGAGATATCCCATTTAGTATGTATGTCATTTTCTCCCTGAACCAAATTCAATGTGAATGTGGTTTTGCCTTTTTAGCCTTCCTTATTCTCCCCCTCCTTTGCAACCACTTCCCCTTGCTTCTTCTACATGGGATAGTTTACCCTACCCTGTCTCTCCCCATCTCCTCTTGCCACTTTCCTCTCTCACCTCATAATTTCATCCCTTGAGTATTCTCCCTTCCCAACAAATTCAACCTATGCCCTCTATCCATATATAACTGTAACCATATACACACACATTCACATATGTATTCATATGACCACACCCCCTTCTTCCATTATTTTCATAGTGAGAAAGATATCATCAGTCACAGTTATTGCTTTTCCATATAGGAATGTAAATAGTTCAACTTTGATAAGTTCCTTTTGATTTCTTTTCCCTGATTACCTTCTCAGGCATCTCTTACTTCTTGTGTCTGGATGTCAAATTTTCTATTCAACTCTGGTTTTTTCCTCAAGAATGCTTGAAAGTCCTCTATTCCACTGAATGACCACATTTTCCCCTGAAACAAAATACTCAGTTTTGCTGGGTAGGTGACCCTTGGGTTCATTCCCAGGTCTTTTGCCCTCTGGAATATCATATTCCATGCCCTTCGATCCCTCAGTGTAGAAGCTGCCAGGTCCTGGGCTATTCTGATTGTGTTTCCACAATATTGAAATTGTTTCTTCCTGGCTGCTTGTAGTATTTTCTCCTTGATCTGGGGATTCTGGAACCTGGCTATAATATTCCTGGGAGTTTTCTTTTTGGGATCTTTTTCAGGAGGTGATCGGTGGATTCTTTCAACCTCTATTTTGCCCTCTGGATCTAAAACATCAGGGCAGTTTTCCTTGAGAATTTCTTGAAGGGTGATTTCTAGGTTCTTTCTTTGATCATGGCTTTCAGGTAGTCCAATAATTTTTAAATTGTCTCTCCTGGATCTATTTTCCAGGTCAGTGGTTTTTCCCATGAGATATTTCACATTGCCTTCTAATCTTTCGTTTGTTTGGATCTGCTTAACAGCATCTTGATTTCTCATAAAGTCATTAGCTTCCATTTGCTCCAGTCTAACTCTGAAGGAATGAATCTCCTCAGTGAACTTTTGAGATTCTTTTTCCATCTGGCAAATTCGACTTTTTAAGGCATTCTTCTCCTCATTGCCCTTTTGGGCCTCCTTTGCCATTTGAGCTAGTCTATTTTTTAAGGTGTTGTTTTCCTCAGTCAGGCTGTTGACCCTCATTTCATACTTTTCCTGCATCCTTCTCATTTCTCTTTCCAATTTTTCCTCCACTTCTCTTATTTGATTTTTAAAGTCCTTCTTAAGGTCCTCTATGGCCTGCAACCCGCTCATGTTTTCCCCTGGGGCTTTTGGAGCAGGACTTCTGACCTCACAGTCCTTTTCCCGCTCTATGCCCCCAAAATAGGAGTCTAGGGTTGCATTTTTCTGTTTCCTTTGCCTTGGCATGTTGCCACTTTATTGCTTGACTTTTGGGCTTGTTGCCACACTATGGCTTTAAGGCCAGATAGAGGAATTTTCGTCCCGAACGTGTGGGGGGCAACTTCCGTTTCTGGCAAGCTGTAAACCCACCCACAACTTCCACCCTAGATCACAATCCAGATCCAGGGAGGTTAAAGCAAGAGCGATTACCCCCCAAGACTGATCGCTGGATCTCCCCACGATTTGTAGGCTGGGAGCCGGAAATGCCTCTGAAAACTACAAAATGGCGTGTCTCCTCAGTGGCTTCTAGCCCCCAGGGGAGGGAGCTGACGCATTCCCCAAATACAGGTCCCAAAGTCCATAGGACACTAACCTCTTACTTTGTCCTAGGCAAGTCTATGTTGATAATTCTGGCGTCTCCACAGTTCCTGGTGTTCTGGGGTTCCTCCAGCCGGCTGCTGGCCCTGCCGCCCTGGGGCTAAAACCTCGGCTCACGTGGACCTGGGCTCGGCTCGGCTCCTGCGCTCTGCGCGCTGCCGGCTCCCAGACCACTGCGCTGGTCCTTCCTGCAGGGTGCTGGGCTGTCCTCAGCGGGAGGTTAGCTTCTCTGTGTCGTTCTGTGGGTGCTGGGGCTCTAGAAGATTTTCAGAGTCCTTTTCTACATAGTTTGTGGAGAGTCTGGGGGCAGAGAGGCTTGGACGAGCTGTTTCTACTCCGCCATCTTGGCTCCGCCCCCAAGAAATGTATTTTTACACATAGATGATGTGGGGATTTGTTTTGCTTGATTATGCTATGATACAAGTGTCATTTCTTCTTCCCTCCTTTTTTCCTTTTCCTCTTTCCCTCCCTCCTTCCTTACTTTCCTCTCTCATCCATTCCCTCTCTTATTCCTTCCTTCCTTCCTTCCTTCCTTCCTTCCTTCCTTCCTTCCTTCCTTCCTTCCTTCTTTCCTTCCTTCTTTCTTTTATTCCTTTTCAGTGAGTGGAAAGATATGGGAAGGAAAAAATTCTTTATAGTTTCTAAAAAACGTAATCTATAAACCTAAAAATAAAAATCAATATAATGTTAAGTGAAAACCTTAAAAAAAAAGATATCCCATAGAGGGAATCCACTACCTCTTGAGACAACTCACTGTAACCTTTGGATGATTCTGTTTAGTATTTTTTTTTCGTATGTGAAGCTGGTACTAACTTTTCTACAATTTTTACCCACTGCTTCTAGTTCTGATATCTGAAGCTAAACAGAGCAAGTATAGTTCATATAACATAATCACAGAATCTGAGAGATAGAAGTAGGGGTATGCAGGAGTCAGCTCTAATTAACTTGCAAGATTGCTAAATTTTCAGTGTGAGCATTTATACTTCAGGAATAAGGAAAGTAGGGCTGGAATTATTGTTTTGTTTGTTGTCTAGACTTAAGAAACTGTTAGTAATTCAGATTAAATTTAAAAGTGTGTGTATACATTTTTTCTTTCTTAGAACACCCCTGTAATTCTCTAAAACATGGCTTAAGCTTAGCAGGAGTTCAAAAGAAGGCTCAGGGGATGAAATCATCACTAGACTGGAGGCCTGGAGGCCGGTGGGCCAATAATTAATAATAATAACTGGTTATTTATATAGTTCTTTACGATTTGCAAAGTGCTTTTTATCCATTATCTTATTTGAGCCTCATGAGATCCCTGAGCTTATGCATGACTTTTCTAAAATATGGTACCCAGAGTTAAAGGATTCAGTCCAGATGTGGTTGTGCCTCTGTTCTGGAGACTGCATCTTCGGATGGCATAGGCCTTTATGACTCAGTGAATGGTGACTCAAATCGAGGCTTCATTTCACTAAAAGGAACCCATTCCCCAGAATGGTATAGGACTTCAGCAGCCATCTGTCCAACCTAAACAAGTTATCCAAATAAATTGTCATCCAGCCCTGCTTTAAGACCTCCAAGCAGGGGACTCACCCCCTATTGAGTCACTTTCAGGGCAACTCAAATTGTTATGAAGTTTTCGTTGATATCAACTCTAAATTTGCCTTTTGGCAACGTCCACTTGTCATTTCTGATTCCACCCTCTGGGAACAAACAGAAGTCAAATCCGTCCTTCACATGGCAACCCTTCAAATACTTGAAGACAGTTATCTCATCTCCTCTGAGTCTTCTTTTCTCCAGGTTAAACATGTTTAGTTCCTTCAACTAATGTTCATGTGTCATAGACTCAAGGTATTTTGACATCAAGGTTAGCCTGCCTGAATACTCTCCAGTTTTTCACTTTCCTTCCTCAAATGTGGCACTCAGGATAGAAACAATATTCCAAGGTCTGGCCAGAGTGGTGTACAGTGACTGTCATCTCCTATGGTCTAGACATTATGTCTCTCTTAATGTAGCCAAAGATTACATTACCTTTCTTGGCTGCCATATCATGCTGTTGATTCATATGGGACTTTCAGTCCACTAAAACGCCCACTTTTGTTTTAACATCTGTCTAGCCATGCCTTCATTGTCTTGTATTTGATTTTTTTAAAACCTAAATGTAAGACATTTAATTTAACTTTATTAAATTTCATCAAATGAGACGTGTAAAGTATTTTATAATCCTTAACGGGCTACATAAATGTTAGCTATTATGATCTTAGTCAAGGTTAAAATAGATCTTCATAGGCTAGAAGAATTGACTAAATTGAATGTTATTCAGGGAGTCAGCTCTTTCTCCCGGCTGGTGACAGAACCCTGGTTGGTCCCAAGGAAAGAAATTCCCAGAATCTCTAGTTGGGAATAGTGAACCAAAGATAAGAAATCTGCCCAGTGTGTTCTATAAGAACCTCTGTTAAAATGGTTATGAAGTATTACTCTAAACATTTTACAGCAGAGGAATGTCAGACTCAGAGACATAGAATGATTGGCCATAGTCATAAAGACAGTAAGTAATATAAAGGGAATTTGAACCCAGGCCTCCTGATAACCCTCAGCCAGTGCTCTTTGTTAATACTCTGACTTCGCTGAAACCATGTTATATTTATTTATAAATATCTTGTATTGTTTATCTATGTACCTGTTATTTTCCCCCGTAGAATATACTATAAGCTAATTGATTATTGTTTTTTGTCTTTGTATATCTAGCACCTAGAACAGAGCCTGGTACACAGGAGGTCCTAAATGGATATTCCTCCATTGATTTATGGTACCATGCTGATATGAACAAGCTCCTAATACAGGCAATCGACAGAGAGGACTACTCGATGCTGGGATTTATTAGAAAAGTAGGGTGCCAGAATGGATGGGCCTCATTTATTTTGATTTTGATTGGAATTTAGGATTCTTCTCTGTGCCCTGTTTGTGAGGGTGCCCAGCTTGAGCACCTGCCCTTCCATTGGTAGCATGTGTGTCCCTTTTGTGCCTTGGCATCATCCTTGGCCTGCTTCAGAGTCCTTGTTCCCTTCAGGATTGCTTCTGGCTCAGCTGCTGTCAATCACTCTCATTATTATGCTTATCAGAATATTTGAGTCTTATCCGGGGCAGGGGAATATGGAACTGGTTCCCAGCAGGTGATGGTTATATAACTGTCCTGCAAGCCACCCAAGCAGAAACAATGGTCCCAAGCCTTGTAAAGAGGAAAGAGCATGCTGATGGCCTGGGACCAGGGTGAAAATGCACTCCTCTCTTCCCCTGGCAGGAATCTTTTCCAGTTAAATGATCTTCCACATTGGTTGAAGAAATGTAAGAAAAAGATCCTTCATATTCTGGTAAAAGTGTCCTGGCTGCTCTCGATGGTTGGGGTGGGGTAGGGGTGTGTGTGGAAAGAAAGTGCTTCAGTTTTGTTTGGAGTTTTAAAAAATGTATTTCAAGTGGCAAGCACTCTATTCAGTTTCCTCAGTGGAACAAAAACAGACTGATTGGCCCTCTGGGTATCCAAGAAAGAAAGGTCATCTATCCACTTTGCAAATATGTCCACTCAGGCAAAGAAAAGCAGAGACAGGATGTGACCTGAAAAAAGCTCCTTACCCTTCTTCCTCTCCTCCAGCCTCAACCAGTCCAAATTCATATCCTAATCCCAGGGCTGGGCAGCTACGAATGTATGGATAAGACAAGCAGAAAAGACAAGAATCTTGTCCTAAGTAGAGGGAATGAAGTAAAAGAGAGGGGTGAGGTAGAAAGATGGAGGAGCTAGGGATAAAAGGGATGAATGAATACTATTTTTCCCCTTGGGAAATGTATATGAGGCAGTATATGAAGCAGAAGGGAAACTAAGTCCTAGCTTCCAAAGTACCACCAAATGGGGTTATCCCATTCATGGGGCAAAGCTTCATTTGTAAATTGTCCATTCATTTATTCATTCAAAAAGGGGGTGCCTGCTGTGTGTTGAGAGAGAGGGGGGTACAGAGGGAGAGAGGGGGGAGGGAGAGAGAGACAGAGAAAGAGAGAGGGAGAGAGAGAGATAGAGAGAGGGACAAAGATGGAGGGAGACAGAGAGGGCAGGGGAAGAGAGACAGAGACAGACAGACAGACAGAGAAAGAGAGAGAGAGGGAGAGGGAGAGAGAGAGAGAGAGAGAGAGAGAGAGAGAGAGAGAGAGAGAGAGAGAGAGAGAATTATTTATTAAATTTCTTTTTAAATGCATACTATGTACTGGGCATTGTGCTGCTAAGACTAGGTATACCAACGGAAGCAGATAAAATAGTCCCTGCCTTCAAAGTTTTTACATTCTAAAGGGGAAAGAGAGCACATTAAAGGGAGCTGGAAAGAATGGGGTTCATTGTGTATGATGGTGCCAGAGGAAGAAGAGACATAGAGAAGCATTTCCTCAAAAATATTACCATCTAAATGTGGCAAGAAAAGAAGTTTGACAAGGGGTCAGGAGAAGTAGTTTCTAGTTCTGGGTCTCCCATTAATTAATTATATAGCCTTTGACCAATTATCTCTCTGGTCTCAGTGTCTTCACCTGTAAATGAGGAGAAATTGACTACTTAAGCTCTAATGTCCCTTCTAGCTCTATAATCCTAAGACTTCCTAGGGAAATCAGAATGACTCAACAAAAAAATGGGGCATTTAAGACATGTATAGGGGCAGCTAGGTGGCGCAGTGAGTAAGAGCGCCGGCCTCGGAGGTGGGATGACCCGAGATCAAATCCGGCCTCAGAAAATGAGCACCCACGCATAAATAATGACTAGCCGTGTAACCTTGAGCAAGTTACTTAACCCCAATTGCTTTAAAAAAAAAAAAAGACATGTATAAGTAGCATCTTTTTTCCCCCACCAGTTACATACATTGCAGCAAACAACTGAAATATATGTGTGTATACATAGACGCACACACACACACAACTCAAATGTATATACTTACACATATACATATATTGTGTATACATATACATATGTATATATGTATATATATCAATATATTGATATATTACACATGCATGTATGTATGTGTAATACACTTTGACCTTGAGGTAAAAACACAATCTGAAAGGACAAGTTTAGACAAATATTCTCTCCTTCCCATGACCTTGTTAAAAGAAACCCTTCTCTTGTCTTCCCTCTCCTATCACCAACTCCTATTTAGGAGTGAGTGGACATGGTGGCAGTCAATGTGAATTCATTGGTTTGACAGCACCCTTATGCTGGTAAGTTTGCAGTTTAGCTTGGTTTTATATTTTAAATTGTTGATACTTGGCATGGTAGACACTGTGAGTCACAGAATAATACCTTTTTCTCTTCATTCTTAGCTTCTAAAATAATTTAAAATAAGTTATTTAAAATTTTTCAACACTGCTGATTTACCCCATTTTCTCTTATTAAAGGATGAGCAAATGTTTTTAGGAAGAAAATCTGCTATATATAATTAAGTGTTAAATTGTGTGGTGCAGACTATAATTATGGCAACTTATACACCTCAGATTTTCTGTGATGGTTCTGATGCCAAGAAAAGGAAACATACTTGTAGGGAGACTACACGTGGTCTGATAAAGAGTATTCCTTTTATAATGATTTTTGGTTTAAAAAGTATTGTAATTATATCTATGTCAAAGAATGTAGTGAGAATGATGGTTAGCAAGTGGACTACCCAAATGTTGCCTTTGTATCTAGGAAATATTTAAAGACTCAGAGTAAATCTTCTACTACATGAAGTGGCTCTCCTATGAAGAAATTATGTGACAACATGAACAAAAACTAAACAGGGTGACAAGGCAAAGATAAATTATAGCACAGACAGAAGAACCATTCATGTCAACAAGATTATGGCTTCAGTGAGGTAATGAAGAATAATAAGAATTCAGAGGGGGGAGAGAGAACTTGGTGTGTGGAATTCCCTCTACCCCAGCTCTGTCATTAACCAGGTGTGTTAATCTAATTCATTTATAGCCCTAATCACCATTTCTGTTACAGTCTTGACCAAAGTGTCCCCTTCACCCTACGTATACCATTTTTCCAGATACAATGTAAATTCCTTGAGGGCAGGAACTGTTTTTGCTTTTATATTGATATATTCTGCACTATATGCCTGGCACTAGTAAATGCTTAGTAAATTCATTCTTTCTTTACTTTCTTCCTTTCTTCCTTCCTTCTTCTTCTTCTTCCTCCTCTTCTTCTTCTTCTTCTTCTTCTTCTTCTTCTTCTTCTTCTTCTTCTTCTTCTTTCTCTCTCTCTCTCTCTCTCTCTCTCTCTCTCTCTCTCTCTCTCTCTCTTTCTTCCTTTTTTTCTTTCTTTCTTTCTTCCATTCTTTCTACCTAGGGGGTCCTCTTCTGACAAGGGAATGCTACCATCTACTCATATGGAGCCTGAATTCATCCTAATTGTGACTTGAAACAAACAAAAAGATCTGCTTTCTCTCTTCCTGATTTGTTATGAAAATATTTTAACCTAAGTTTGGGAATGATTCATGTATAGGTTCTCACCAAAAGGAACCCACAAGGTCCCTAAATAGGCATAATATATAAGATAGACATTTACTTTCTCTATAGTGAAATAAATGCTTAAAAGATAAAATATTCAGAAGTTTACACGAACAAATACTGAAAACTTTAGAATAGTAATCCATTAAACACATTTTATTTTCCCTGAAAGGCAAAAGAGACTTGTAGGATGCTGAGCTGATATTTCACTTCCAACTTAGATTTGCAGCTCCCAAAATCAGATCTTCTAGCCAAAGAGAAATGACTTTTTAGTCTCTTCATATTAAGGATGATCTGGTTAATGGTCATGCCCTCCAAGAAGAGTTAGAGTTTCAGGAATCAACTCTTACTGGGTAGCCAGTACCAGCTCAGGAACCTGGCCATTCTTGAACAAAGAGGCTTAAAAAGTCAAGATTGGGAAGGTCCAAAGCAAAATTTCTGGTTGGTAGTCAGTGATCTGTGTTAAGGAAAGAGACCCAATAGCAGAAGAAGGAAACTAGAGACCCAGGCTCCCATAGGCAAGACTATATTCTCCCTACCATATGCTTGAACTCTTGGACTTCTAGAAAAAGGGTCTATTGTGAAGAGGAAAGAAATCCCATAGACCCTTTTTCTAGAAGCCCAAGAGAGAGGTAGAGGAATCTCAAAGGAATCTATTTAAAAAAGAAAGGTGGAGCTACTCTATGGCTCTATTTATACCCTATTGAGGGATAGAAGAAGGCTCTTCCAGGCTTAGTCGTCAGTTACCTTTGCTCCAAGTAGAGCCAGTCCATATCAAGTCCCAGGGGACCCATCGGGAATCGCTGTGTTATGTGTATTCTTTGTCAAGGAATTAGAGCGCATAGTCCCACAAAAAGGAGTCAGAGTGCTATCCCCATCTTATAGGAGAAACTCCAGTCCACACCTGATATGTTATCTATAAATGAATGGAGGGGAGAGAGGGAGAGAGGGACGTAGGGAGGGACCAAGAAAAGGAGGGGTAGAGAGATTTAAATAACTCCATAGAACAACAATGCAAGAGATGCTGCAAGGCAGTACCTGCTCATATAACAAATACTTAATACAGATCAATGCCAAAGGAGTTGAGGATAAATCACTGTAAACTAGAGCAATCAGGGAAGGTTTCCTGAAGGGTCGGGCTTAAATATGCTGACAAAGTAACAAAGGGCACTCTCAGCAGTTATTAGTTCCCGGTATTCACACAAGTTAAGGCAATACAAAGGAAACAAATACAACACAACTCAACACAACACAACACAATACAAAGCTACAATACAAGGGTACAAAACAAGGATACAAAAATAAATTGATGACTCAAGAGAAGTAGAATTGTCCCCAAGGGATTTATCATGTAGGTATGGAGAAAGAAGAAATACTTATGTGAAACAACTAGAAAAATATTAATAGAGCAGCATATGTGATATTATAATACAAATGTTATCCATGATTTCTATAAAGAACTCATTCTCAGTTTTCACAACAACTATAACAACCACCTGGGTGCTAGTTCCAGGTCTGTCATTCACTAATTGTACCATTCTGAGCAAGTCACCAAACCCCTCTATGCCTTGGTTTCCTGTTGGGGCCCTTTAAGACTCTACCCGAACTCTGAGAACCCACGGAAAACTCAGGCAAAGGACACAGCAACTCAAGCAGAGTTGGAGGCACCTGGGCGTGTATTCTACCCCGTGATTTGGGGGTATTGAGTATGTGCTGCTAACAGGGGAGCACTCCCCTGCCATGAGAAGCTCATTACTATTGAGGCACATGGGAGAACAGAGTCGGGGGAGGGGAAAGGAGCTAAAAGGAGGGAGGCAAGGTGAAAGTCGCAGGAGAGAGAGAATAGGAGATTGTGAATGAGAAAGAGGTTAAACGGCAAGATACTTCACATCTTGGTGTCAGAACTCATTTGTCTGTTCTCTGAGGAGCAGGCTCCCCTGAGGGGTTCGTGGGGGCGAACACGGGTCGTAGGGGCGACCACAGTGACTAGAGCTGTGGTGGCAGCTGGAGAGAGGGTTGTAGAGGCAGCCCGGGTTGTAGGGGCGACCAGAGTGACCAGACTGTAGGGGCAGCTGGAGAAGGGTTTGTGGAGGCAAGCCGGTTCGTAGGGGCAACAGGAATCATGGAAGGCAATTGGAGTGCTGCAGAGGCAGCTGCAGAGGTGAGTTTGACATATGACCTTTAAGGCGGGCCCAAACAGTTTCCTTATCTTGAAAAGAGGATAATGGAAGAGGTCTTAACTTGATGTTGACTCTAGTGGACAGATTTCAGAAGGTCCATGATGTTGCTTTTTAAAATATATTTTGGGGGCGGAGCCAAGATGGTGGAGTAGAAACAGCTCGTCCAAGACTCTCTGCCCCCAGATTCTCCACAAACTATGTAAAAAAGAACTCTGAAAAACTTCTGGAGCCCCAGCACCCACTGAACGACACAGAGAAGCTAACCTCCCACTGAGGACAGCCCAGCATCCTGCAGGAAGGACCAGCGCAGTGGTCTGGGAGCCGGCAGCGCGCAGAGCGCAGGAGCCGAGCCGAGCCCAGGTCCTCGTGAGCCGAGGTTTTAGCCCCAGGGTGGCAGGGCCAGCAGCCAGCTGGAGGAACCCCAGAACACCAGGAACTGTGGAGATTCCAGAATTATCAACATAGACTTGCCTAGGACAAAGTAAGAGGTTAGTGTCCTATGGACTTTGGGACCTGTATTTGGGGAATGCGTCAGCTCCCTCCCCTGGGGGCTAGAAGCCACTGAGGAGACACGCCATTTTGTAGTTTTCATAGGCATTTCCGGCTCCCAGCCTACAAATCGTGGGGAGATCCAGCGATCAGTCTTGGGGGGTAATCGCTCTTGCTTTAACCTCCCTGGATCTGGATTGTGATCTAGGGTGGAAGTTGTGGGTGGGTTTACAGCTTGCCAGAAACGGAAGTTGCCCCCCACACGTTCGGGACGAAAATTCCTCTAGCTGGCCTTAAAGCCATAGTGTGGCAACAAGCCCAAAAGTCAAGCAATTAAGTGGCAACATGCCAAGGCAAAGGAAACAGAAAAATGCAACCCTAGACTCCTATTTTGGGGGCATAGAGCGGGAAAAGGACTGTGAGGTCAGAAGTCCTGCTCCAAAAGCCCCAGGGGAAAACATGAGTGGGTTGCAGGCCATAGAGGACCTTAAGAAGGACTTTAAAAATCAAATAAGAGAAGTGGAGGAAAAATTGGAAAGAGAAATGAGAAGGATGCAGGAAAAGTATGAAATGAGGGTCAACAGCCTGACTGAGGAAAACAACACCTTAAAAAATAGACTAGCTCAAATGGCAAAGGAGGCCCAAAAGGGCAATGAGGAGAAGAATGCCTTAAAAAGTCGAATTTGCCAGATGGAAAAAGAATCTCAAAAGTTCACTGAGGAGATTCATTCCTTCAGAGTTAGACTGGAGCAAATGGAAGCTAATGACTTTATGAGAAATCAAGATGCTGTTAAGCAGATCCAAACAAATGAAAGATTAGAAGGCAATGTGAAATATCTCATGGGAAAAACCACTGACCTGGAAAATAGATCCAGGAGAGACAATTTAAAAATTATTGGACTACCTGAAAGCCATGATCAAAGGAAAGAACCTAGAAATCACCCTTCAAGAAATTCTCAGGAAAACTGCCCTGATGTTTTAGATCCAGAGGGCAAAATAGAGGTTGAAAGAATCCACAGATCACCTCCTGAAAAAGATCCCAAAAAGAAAACTCCCAGGAATATTATAGCCAGGTTCCAGAATCCCCAGATCAAGGAGAAAATACTAAAAGCAGCCAGGAAGAAACAATTTCAATATTGTGGAAACACAATCAGAACAGCCCAGGACCTGGCAGCTTCTACACTGAGGGATCGAAGGGCATGGAATATGATATTCCAGAGGGCAAAAGACCTGGGAATGAACCCAAGGGTCACCTACCCAGCAAAACTGAGTATTTTGTTTCAGGGGAAAATATGGTCATTCAGTGGAATAGAGGACTTTCAAGCATTCTTGAGGAAAAAACCAGAATTGAATAGAAAATTTGACATCCAGACACAAGAAGGAAGAGATGCCTGAGAAGGTAATCAGGGAAAAGAAATCAAAAGGAACTTATCAAAGTTGAACTATTTACATTCCTATATGGAAAAGCAATAACTGTGACTGATGATATCTTTCTCACTATGAAAATAATGGAAGAAGGGGGTGTGGTCATACAAATACATATGTGAATGTGTGTGTATATGGCTACAGTTATATATGGATAGAGGGCATAGGTTGATTTTGTTGGGAAGGGAGAGTACTCAAGGGATGAAATTATGAGGTGAGAGAGGAAAGTGGCAAGAGGAGATGGGGAGAGACATGGTAGGGTAAACTATCTCATGTAGGGGAAGTGGGTACAAAGGAGGGGGAGAATAAGGAAGGCTAAAAATGCAGCAGGATAGGGGGAAGGGGGATGAGAGGAGGGATGATGGATGGGAGGGCATCCTTGGGGTGAGGGGAGGTTGGAAGTACCCACTATAGAAGAGGGACAGGATCATGTAGGGAATGGACCAGGTGGGGGGTGGGATGAGTGGGAGGGAATTATAAGCAGCCTTGTACAATATATCTACTATGATAATGTTTTGCATAGCTAGACATGTACAACATATACTGAATTACTTATATCCCAAGAAGGAATGGGTGACAAGGGAGGAAGGAAATGGATCTGAAATTCAAGGTCGTAACATTAAATGTTTCAAATATAAAAAAAGAAAAAAAAGAAATATGGGGAAAAGAATATTAATAAAACATTTTGAAATACAAAAAAATATATTTTGATTATTATTTTTCAATATAATTGGTTTCCTTTGTAATACTATGCATCTTATTTTATTCATTTAAAAAAGTTTTTTCTGAAGAAGGGAGGCTTTACCTGGTTATCTAAGAGGTCTGTGACATATAAACAAGTTAAGAACACCTAGGGCACGATATCTGCCTTGCCTTCTTCACAGGCGTGTTGTGAGACACTTCTTCAGCAAACAGAAACAGCTAAGCTTAGCAGCTAGTTCTCAAACATAACTATTGGAAGTAGGAAGACATTAGAAAATCTAGCTTTCCTCCCATCTCTCCAGACGATACCCTAGATGAATACCACTAAAAGGTGTGCTAGAATCATCTCTGACCAGCTGGAAAGATCTGAAAGTTAAATTTCCAATGTGTGCATTTATACCACAGAACCTGGCAAAAGTTACAAATTATGGCTTGATTTTTTTTTCTTGATTTCTAGATTTAAGGATATGATAGAGAAAATGTTAACAATACAGATTAAAATTAAAAGTGTGTACTGTATACATTTTGGGGGGAAGCTGATTGCTAGAAATTTACCAGTACATTGCTGCTTATCTCTACCCTGCACCATAGATGTGCCTTCCCTCAAAGTCTCTCTTCCAATGCCCCAATGATCTCAGCCCATGGGGACTTGTCCTTAGCTATCAGTCCCTCCCTTTATAATACTGTATATCAGCATCTCTTGCCCAGTGGAACCTTGTGTCTCAATGTCTGAGATTTCTTTCTGAAAGTCACCTTTTATGCTGCTGCCCCAGGTGTGATTGGTGGTGCCCTAGACACCAGAACTATTATAATTCATTCTCCCTCCTCACAAATGAAATCATTGCACTTCTGATATGTCTTTGATTCCTTTTCAGATTGAAGACAAACAGATTATTTTTCCTTTCTTGCAACAGAAAAAAGAAAATTAAATTTAATTTTTTAGTATTATATGCTGGATTCATTTGATGTTGCAGGGCCTTGATTCAAATGGCATGTGCCCATTCATATTTGCTTCATTTAACTCACTCAATTTCCATATTACTTCTTCAATTGCCTTGGTCCCTAGGGGTACCTTCTTTACCGCTTCCCAGCCACCCCTATAAATTGTAAGATCCTTAAAAGTAGGACATCATATTGTCTTATATCTGTATTTCCCACCCATTACACAGTGCTTGGCACATAATAAAAGCTTCCAAAGTGCTCACTTTCTGTCTTTCTATCTACCTATTTTAGGTAGTTAGAAAACCAGCATAAACAGCCCCTAGATTCTCAGTGCTGCCAAATTATCTACTCAACATCCATAAATACTTAAATACATGACCATGGGGTGGTCCATCTTCATGATGAGTTAGGATGGGCTTCCTGAGGCCCTCTAGTAAATATGTTCTTCGTAGCAGGCTTCTGCCACCACTGCAGAATCTTTATGGCATACTCCAGCCATGCTTTGAAAGCTTCTCCAGGTAAGCAAACACAAGTTCCTACTCCAATCACTTCAAATACATGTGAAAAATGACTTTAAACAAACTTTAGAGCTACAGAAACTACAAAATGACAGAGAGAAGCAAACCTCCCACTGAAGGCAGCCTGGTAGGCAGACAGGAAGGGTCTATCTCATTGAGCTGGGAGCTGAGGGCAGTGAGCCTGAGCCACCTGGTTCTGGCCCCAGGGTGGCCCTGACTAGCAACAGCCAGAGCAGACTTCAGGAGAGTGAATCACCAGCAACTGTGGTGTTTCCAGAGTTCTCAACCGATAAATACCAAAGACAAAGTAAAAGGTCAGTGTGGAACTCTGTTGGACCAGGGAGGGACATAAGAGCAAGGTCCAGCCCCTTCCCCCAGGGTAAGAAGTTTGGTGGTGTGGCAGCTCCACCATGTGGCTGCCTCAGGAGCTCCTGGCCTTCAGATTGTAGGGGGACCAAGCAACCATTCAGAAGGTAATAGCTCTTATTTTGACCTGCTTAGATTTGAATCATGGTCTTGGGTGGTGGTTCTGGGCTGTGTGGCCAGTGAGCCAGAGTTTGTGGGAGCTGTAGAACAGGTGCCCTCCTAATAGCTCTGACAGCTGTGAAAACCATACCACTTAGGGACAAAGCTCTCTCCATTCTGGAAGCAGAGATCTACCATGGCAAGAGGTCAAAAGTCAAATAATTGTGGCGGAGCCAAGATGGCGAAGTAGAAAAAGCACTTCCAAGGTGTTCTTCCCCACAGCACTTGCAAAAAATAAAAGGTGGACTCTGAACAACTTCTGGAGCTCCAGCACCCACAGAATGACACAGAGAAGCTAACCTCCCACTGAGCAGGAGCCCTGCAGGAAGCAGCCAACACAGCGATCTGGGAGAGGCCAGCACAGCACAGCGATGAAAGCACAGTGCTCTGGGAGCTGATCCCAGGCCCAAGTGAGCCACAGTTTTATCCCCAGGGCAGACAGGCCAGCAGCTGGCTAGAGGGACCCCAGAACACCAGCAGCTGTGGCGATTCCAGAATTATCAACACAGATATGCCTGGGACAAAGTGAGAGGTTAGTGCCCTATGGACTTTGGGACCAGTATTTGGGGAACGAGTCAGCTTCTTGCCCTGGGGGCAAGAAGCAGCTGAGGAGATGTGGCACAGAGGCTATTTTGCAGCTTCAGCTCCTGGTCTGCAAACTGTAGGGACATCCAGCGAACAGTCTTGGGGGGTAATCACTCTTGCTTTAACCTCCCTGGATCTGGATTGCAGTGTGGAGAGAGGTCATAGGGTGGGTATCCAGCTTGCCAGAGGGTGTGGAGGCTTTACAGAGGCCACCCAACTAATACCTCTGGAAGTTGTGAAGACCCCAATGTTTGGGACAGATGCTCCCCTGTCTGGTGGCAGAGTCCTACTGTGGCAACAAGCCCAAAAGTCAAGTAATTAAGTGGCAACATACCTAGGCAAAGGAAACAAAATAAACAGAAAAATGCAACATTAGACTCCTATTTCAGGGGCAAAGAGGATCGAAACATAGAACAGGAAGAGGACTGAGGTCAGAAATCCTGCACCAAAAGCCCCAAATGAAAATATGAATGGGTTACAGGCCAGAGAGAACCTTAAGAAGGATTTTAAAAACCACATAAGAGAAGTGGAGGAAAAATTGGGTAGGGAAATGAGAAGGGTGCAGGAAAAGTATGAAATGAGAGTCAACAGCCTGACTGAGGAAAATAACATCTTAAAAAATGGACTAAGTCAAATGGCAAAGGAGGCTCAAAAGGGCAATGAGGAGAAGAATGCCTTAAAAACCCGGATTTGCCAGAAGTAAAAAGAATCTCAAAAGCTCACTGAGGAGCTAAGTTTTTGAAATTGCTTTTCTATCTGATAAATTTGACTTTTTAAGGCATTCTTTTCCTCACTGGCTTTTTGGGAGTCTTTTGTCATTTCAGTCAGTCTATTATTTAAAGTGTTATTTTCTTCAGTGTATTTTGCATCTCCTTTTGCAGGCCATTTACTCACTTTTCATGATTTTCTTGTATCATTCTCATTTCTCTTACCAATTTTTCCTCCACTTCTCTTACTTGATTTTCAAAATCATTCTTGAGCTCTTTCATGGGCTTTAATCATATTTTTCTTGGAGGTTTTTGATAAAGGAGCTCTGACTTTTCTGTCTTCCTCCCACTCCATGCCTTGATCCTTTTTGTCCCCAGAAAAGGACTATATGGTCTGTTTGTGCTTCCTCTGCTTTCTTATATTGTCAGCCAATTACTTGACTTTTTTTTTAACAAATGCTTTATTAACTTCTGGTTTACATCATTCATTTCAGCCAGATTTTGAGTTACAATTTTTCCCATTTCCCCCCTACCTACCTCCCCAGAATAGCAGTTCTACAAGATATCCCCTCATCCAGTCTGCTCTCCCATATTTTCTCCAATACCCCCTTCGACTTTACCATTAGGCAAGGAGAATCTCTGTGCCCCAATGCCTGCACATCTTATCTCTCAATTACATGCAAAATGGTATTATTAATAGTATTTATATGTATTTGAAACATTTAATTTTAAAACTTTGAATTTCAGTTTCATTCACTTCCTCCCTTGTCACCCACTCCCTCTGGGAAGATAAGCAATTCAGTATATGTTGTACATGTATAGCTATGCAAAACATTACCATAGTAGACATATTGTGAAAGACTGCTTATATTTCCCTGCCACCCATCCCACCCTCCACCTGGTCCATTCCCTACTTTGATCCTGTCTCTCTTCGAAAATGGGTACTTCCAACCTCCCCTCCCCCCAGAATGCCCTCCCCTCCATCATCCCCCCTCTCGTCCCCCTTCCCCCTACTCTCCTGCAGGGTGAGATATCCAATTTAGTATGTGTGTCATTCTCTCCCTGAGCCAAATTCAAAGAGAATATGGTTTTGCCTTTTTGCCATCCTGTTCTTCCCCTCCCCTACAACTACTTCACCTTGCCTCTTCTACATGAGATAGTTTACTCTACCCTGTCTCTCCCCATCTCCTCTTGCCATTTTCCTCTCTCACCTCTTAACTTCACACCTTAAGTATCATCCTTTCCCACCAATTCAACCTGCGCCCTCTATCCTTGTATACCTGTATACATATATACATACATGCATACATATATGCATACATACATACATATATACATATATTTATAGGAGGATGTATGTGTATATCAATATGTATGTGACTGTGGGCATATGTATATTCATGTATACATAGAGGGCACATGATGAGTTAATATGAAGGGATGGAATCTAAAAAATAAAACTTAGATTTGAAAGATAAATTTATTGGAAGAAGGAGAAAGGGAGAGATTAATTAGGGTAAATTATCTCATATAAAAGAGGCAAGAGATAGCTGTAACAATGGACGGGATTAGCAGAAAGGTGAATGGGAATGGGACATTCTTATTCTCATTGAATTTGACTTAAGGAGGAAATAACATACACACTCAATTGTGTATATCTAACCTTACAAGAAAATAGGGGGGGCAGAGGATAAAAGGGGGAGGATAGAAGGGAGGACATATTGGAAGGAGGGTAGTTAGAAGCAAACATTTTTGAAAAGGGATAGGGTTAAAGGAGAAAATATAAAAAGTGTGGTGGGGGCAAGATAGGATGGAGGGAAATATAGTGAGTCTTTCACAATATAACTACTATGGAAATGATTTGGGTAACTACACATGTACAACCTATATTGAATTGCTTATCTTCCCATGTAAAGCCACTCACAAGCAGCTTTCCAGAGGACTGCTGCTGTGAACAGCTTTCAAGGTTCTGATTACACGGTATAGTGAACTCTCTATTTATTCAATAACAAATCAAAGCAAAGCATTCACAGAAAATCAAAATAGAGTATTCACCATGTCAGAACTCAACAACTTATCACTAAAATGGTCACATAGTCTTGTAATGGAAATGCAAATTTAAAGATCTTCCCTGTCCCTAGGCCCTTTGATAGGCTTAAGAGACTATGAGAACCTTCCTTGATTTAAAATATACTCTGCCCCCTAATAGGCTAAATGTGGTCACATGGAGCCTGTGGCAGGAGGCTTGGTTTTCATGAATGACCACACCTAGATGCTATGTGATTGGGCAGTGGGTCAAGAGGGTTGTATATATTCTCTGAAACTGGAGAAGGCTATATAATCCCTTATGTGAGGCTTTGTGTGATTTGACCAAATGAGACTCTGGGCAGCCATTGAGAGCCCCCTGGCTTTGAAAACCTAGATGTTGATGCTTCCTTCTCTGGTAACTGTGATTTGGTATTGAAGTAATTGTTGGACACTTTGCAAGCCTGTCTGCTTGATCTGTTTCTCTTTTAAGTTCTGTCTGTATACTTTGAAGTTCGGGGTGCTGACCTTATTCCCCTGAACCAGGTAAATGATATATGTTTGATTAATTAAAATAAGCTTGTTAACCCATTTTGAGTTGCTTTCCTTTAGAAAAGCAGATCTAAGAACCTGTGTTGGCAGCAACCCTGGGGATGTTGGGGTGCTTGCTACTATAAATCTTCACAAATGTGGTCACGTAGTTTTCAACAAAGTACAATCATTTCATAACTCAGTAACTTAATCATCCTTAAGGAGGCTTGCTTCCTTAAGGGACACAAAGTACAAATGTCAAAATTATCCACCCATGGGGTGCAAATAAGTTACAACTTCAATAGTCACTATTTAGTACCCTCTTAAGGGGTAGTGGAAAGTACAAAAGCCATCCATGCCTAGGTAACAAGTAAATTACAATTTTGTCAGTCGCTACTCAAGTAACCTATTTCTTCAGTCAATACTAAGACAATTTCATTAATCACCACTCAGTTTTCATCAGTCACTACTCAGTAGCCACGGAGAGGTCTTTTCAGCTTGACTCAGGGCAGGCTTTCAGCTTCCATGGTTCCTCTTCCATGGTCCCAGCTCCAGCCTGAATCTAACCAACTGCCACCTGAGTTCAAAGACAACAGCTCTCAACTCTTTGTCCAGCAGTTCCTTCTCCACTTTGGAGCTCACAGTGTCCAATCCATCTCAAATCCTTCACAGACTCTATTCCTGGAAAGACAAAGCTTATCAAAGCCACAAGAATATTTTTATAAAACAATGGCACCACAGTCATGCTTCCTCAGTCTTTGGCAGCTCCAGCTGGCCCTTGAGAGTCTTGCTACCACAAGTCCGAGTTCTGTGTCAGTTCTTACTTCTCAATCCTCAGTTCAGCCTTCAGTAATAGCAGCCCATCTCCAGAAGCTTGGTGAGAGAAATTCTCTCTCTCTCTCTCTCTCTCTCTCTCTCTCTCTCTCTCTCTCTCTCTCTCTCTATCTCTCCCTCTCCCGCAGCAGCTGCCCTACTGCACAATGCTTACCCCAGGAAATTCTGTCTGTCCAGCTTCTGTTCTTCCTTATATATGGTATAGCTCCTCCCTGTTCTGTCCCTTACTGTTACATCAGCAACTTCCTCCCAAAGTGTTAACTACTTCTGTGTTAATTAAATAGCTTAAACAAGGTATTAACTTGAAATAAGGTGCTAAGTACCTGCTTACTTGCCAATACAAAGGGGCATGGAATATCTTCAGATTCCATTAACATTATATCACAGTGGGGGTGTGTGAGGAGGAAAGAAGGGGGAAAATCTGGAAATCAAAAGTTTTTTTTAAATGTTTTAAAAAATTGTTTTTTATATGCAATTGGGAAATAATATATTCACGCACTGGGGTATAGAAATCCATCTTGCCCTACTAGAAAGTTAGAGGGGTTATGGGGCAGAATATAAGAGAGAATAGATTGGGGAGAAGGGGTGTTAAGTAGACTTCCTATTTTGGGATGGGGTAGGGGAAATATGAGGAGAAAAAATATAACTCAAAATTTGTGGAAATGAATGTTGAAAACTAAAAACAAACAAACGAATGAATGAATGAATGAATAGAAGTAGTATCACAACAACCCTGAGAGGTAGGTGCTGTTATTATCCTGATTTTACAGTTGAGGATACTGAGGCAGGTAGTAGTTCAGTCCCAGGATTACACAGCTAATACGTTTCTTGAGGCTGGATTTGAACTCAGGTCTTCCTTATTCTGGGTCCAGGACTGTATCTTGAATACCTCATAGACGTAAGAGAGTGATGATCTGACTCTCGGCCCATAATGAGTAGAGTTTAACATTACCGGCATCACTCCCCGCACATCCTGATGAGTGGTCCCATGTAAGCCATTGATTGAGACTGTTTATCCTTATTGTGTTTGCTTGCACATACACATGTGTGTATACATTATATGTATATTTTATATATGCATGTATGTGGCTGCAAGCACCCTAGCATACCCAGGGTCGCTGTCAACACTGGTTCCTAGATCTGCTTTCCTAAAGGAAAGCAACTCAAAATGTGTTAACAATCTTGCTTTAATCAAACATATGTCATTTACCTAGTTCAGGGGAAAAAAGTTCAGCACTCCAAACTTCAGAGAACACAAACTGAGGTTACAAGCAGACAACAAATACAGACAGAGAAACAGATCAGCAGACAGGCTTCCAACTGTCTGACAATTACATCCATACCTAGTCAGTTACCAGAGAGGAAAGCACCAACATCTGGGTTTTCAAAGCTGGGGGGCTCAATGGCTGCCCAGAGTCTCATCTGGTCAAATCACACAGCTCTTCTCAAAGTGAGCCCCAAAACAAAACTTTTGTGACTGGGCAGTGGGTCAAAAGGGTTGTGACATCCTCTGATCCAGGAGAAGGCTATATATACCCTGGTGTGAGATTTTGCTTTGGGTCCCAATCACAAAGCAATAAGGTGTGGGCATTCCTGAAAAACAAGCCTCCCACCACAGGCTTCATGTAACCAAATTAAGCCTATTAGGGGGCAGAGTATATTTTCAAATCAAGGAAGGTTCTCAGAGTCACTTATGCCTATCAAAGGGCCTAGGAGCAGGGAAGATTTTAAATTTCCATTCCCATAACATTTGGCTCCAAGATCTTTCATGCCTATTACATCTGAATTAGCATTAACATCTCTTAAGTACAACATAATCCTCACAAAATAGAGATATCACATTTGCAAGATACATGATGTAACAATGCCTTACCAAAGTGGCCACAGGGCCTTAAGCAAACACAAAGTACAAAGCATTATAATCCCCTCAATCCAAAACAAAAATGTCCAAATGTCTTGGGGTTGAGGGGTGGTGTCCTTTTCCCCCACACAGCCCACTGCACTTTCAGGAGCAGGTTCTAATGAGCCAAGTCCCAGTCTTAACACTGCTCCAGCCCCAGCTTCCAAGTCCTGGGGGGTGACTGGGCAACAAAACCAACAGGCTGGGGTCCTTGGGGCTCCATGACACTTCAGTCCACCCATGACAGACACAAGTCCATCCTCTGCTTGGGTCCCAAACTGCAGGATGCAACAAGAAAACACATTCAGTGCTCCTGCCTTGCTGCATAGTCCTTATCTTGTCCTGTGGCTGAATTCCAAACTCCTGGGTTCCTTCTCCTCCCAAAGGAGGCAGACACTCCTGGTTTCTGCTCCAGTACTGATGCAGGCAGCTCACCATTCCTGCTCTCAGCTCAGCAAAGTCAGCATGCAGGCCAATTCTGTGCTCCTGTTCTATGGCTCCACAGAGTCACAGCTGTAGTCCTAGTGTAAAATTGTTCCCTTTGACTGAGGCTTTCTGATTCTCCTCTAAGCGAATTTTTTAAACAAGAGAGGAGTCAGAACATGACTATATTTGCTAATATTGCTAATTATGGATCTAAATTCCACACTGTCTCCTTGCCCTCCCTACACTACCAGCCATGCACATGCACATATCTGTATGTTTCTATGTGCAGCAAAGCAATTTCCATGATCTGGCTCTTGGCCCATAATAACTGTAGTTTAGTCAACTAATTATAATACATTCTTTATAGTAAACAATATAGGAGGGCCATAATGCTTTGCTTTGCTTTAGGAGTTATCCATATACTGAATCCTATCTGTGATGAAACTCCCTGTTTGCCTGAATTATACAAAATGAAGTGATACTTCCTCTTTCCCCATCTGACTCTCAAAAGTCTCAAATATTCCCTCCAGAAAATCTTTCCATACACTCAAACCCCAATTCAAACAAAACAGATAAAAGAATAGAGAACAGGAGAGGATTTGGACTGAAGGTCATTCTGAAGTACTTTTATGGCCTCTGGAGTTCAGAGTATTTCTTTTCACTTTTTTCACTATTGTCCATTGTGTTTTGCCTTTGGCTTCTGGAGAATGGAAATGTGATTGCTAAGGACATAACATTTTGAGAAGGATTCTACCATAAAAAAAGTCCAATGGAGATTTAATAAAATGTGATTTTACCCTCATTGCAGAAAATAACTCAGGATGCATGCTGTACTAATAGTAGGTCAATTGGACCCTCTTCCTCTATGAAGGACAACACATTGTTATCTAGACCAGAGACAGCACTCAATCTGGAGCTCTATTCATACTGCCAGGAAACATGGATGAAATTGGTTTATACCTATAGAGGCTAGCTATGAAGTGTCTTACTTCCTTTGAGCTTTATATGAGGCAGTATAATGGGTCCAGTCAAAATTGTCATGATAATAAGCTTGACAAAGAAGACAGAGTAGAGCAAATAATGTTCCTTCATTTTTTTGTTACCACAAGAATGCTAGACACACTAGAAAAAAAAAATCCAACATGTGAATATCCCATTTGCTAGAAATGTTTCAGGGCAGATGATACTGACCTCGAAAGCAGACAAACTGAGTGAAGGTGAAAAAATGGAAGACATAAATGTGTTCATTATAACAAAATTAGCCAATGACTTCACTCTTTTATTATCAACAGTAATATCAGTTCCATTATCATAAAAACATATTGACAACTTACGCAAAAATGTATAGGGAAAGGAAGGAAAGGGGAAAGGAGGGGAGGGAAGAAGTTAGGAATACTAAAGTATATCAGAAATCTGAGGTTCTTATGCTTAGTAATTGAAAACAAAAGTAAAAAAGTAAGAGTCTAATAGTCAAAACAATGCAAGAACAAAATAAACCAATGAGCAATAATTTTACTATAGGGGCTTGAGAAGGAAGGAAATTGGAAAAGAACACAATCCAGTGAAAAAGAAGGATGCAGATAATTTTCAGGTCATATATATATGGTCTTAAGAATTCCAACACAATGAAAACAAAGATTGACTCAAATGAAAAACAGAAAGGAGGCACATTTTAATATAATGAATGATAGAACAGTTACATTAAGAGAAGTGACTGAGCCAGTAATTATTGACTTTATTCATGCACTCCACTTTCCAGTTTTGCAGAATAGTTATTACTTCAAATATTTCACTTTGGTATATGGGTTACAGACAAAATTACTTTATCAATTTCCTTTCAGATATAAAATTGATTATACCTTTCTTGAAAGAAGCCATCAACATTAACTAATAAAAGGTAAGACCACCAGTAACTACACAATATAAGCCAAATATATTTTTAAACAAAGTATCCATAGTTTGTTTAACTAAAAATATCTACAGATAATTACATGAAAATTATATATACATATATGTATATTTGTAGGTACTATTATTTTAATTTTTACAATATTTTAAATTAAATCTTATGTTTATTTGTAGTTTACATCATTCATTTCCACAACATTTTGAGTTACAAATTTTCTCCCCATCTTTCCTCTAACCATAACGTCAAAACAGGCATCCCGTGGGGGGCGGAGCCAAGATGGCGGAGTAGAAACAGCTCGTCCAAGCCTCTCTGCCCCCAGATTCTCCACAAACTATGTAAAAAAGGACTCTGAAAAACTTCTGGAGCCCCAGCACCCACAGAACGGCACAGAGAAGCTAACCTCCCGCTGAGGACAGCCCAGCACCCTGCAGGAAGGACCAGCACAGTGGTCTGGGAGCCGGCAGCACGCAGAGCGCAGGAGCCGAGCCGAGCCCAGGTCCACGTGAGCCGAGGTTTTAGCCCCAGGGCGGCAGGGCCAGCAGCCGGCTGGAGGAACCCCAGAACACCAGGAACTGTGGAGACGCCAGAATTATCAACATAGACTTGCCTAGGACAAAGTAAGAGGTTAGTGTCCTATGGACTTTGGGACCTGTATTTGGGGAATGCGTCAGCTCCCTCCCCTGGGGGCTAGAAGCTGCTGAGGAGACACGCCATTTTGTAGTTTTCAGAGGCATTTCCGGCTCCCAGCCTACAAATCGTGGGGAGATCCAGCGATCAGTCTTGGGGGGTAATCGCTCTTGCTTTAACCTCCCTGGATCTGGATTGTGATCTAGGGTGGAAGTTGTGGGTGGGTTTACAGCTTGCCAGAAACGGAAGTTGCCCCCCACACGTTCGGGACGAAAATTCCTCTATCTGGCCTTAAAGCCATAGTGTGGCAACAAGCCCAAAAGTCAAGCAATTAAGTGGCAACATGCCAAGGCAAAGGAAACAGAAAAATGCAACCCTAGACTCCTATTTTGGGGGCATAGAGCGGGAAAAGGACTGTGAGGTCAGAAGTCCTGCTCCAAAAGCCCCAGGGGAAAACATGAGTGGGTTGCAGGCCATAGAGGACCTTAAGAAGGACTTTAAAAATCAAATAAGAGAAGTGGAGGAAAAATTGGAAAGAGAAATGAGAAGGATGCAGGAAAAGTATGAAATGAGGGTCAACAGCCTGACTGAGGAAAACAACACCTTAAAAAATAGACTAGCTCAAATGGCAAAGGAGGCCCAAAAGGGCAATGAGGAGAAGAATGCCTTAAAAAGTCGAATTTGCCAGATGGAAAAAGAATCTCAAAAGTTCACTGAGGAGATTCATTCCTTCAGAGTTAGACTGGAGCAAATGGAAGCTAGTGACTTTATGAGAAATCAAGATGCTGTTAAGCAGATCCAAACAAATGAAAGATTAGAAGGCAATGTGAAATATCTCATGGGAAAAACCACTGACCTGGAAAATAGATCCAGGAGAGACAATTTAAAAATTATTGGACTACCTGAAAGCCATGATCAAGGAAAGAACCTAGAAATCACCCTTCAAGAAATTCTCAAGGAAAACTGCCCTGATGTTTTAGATTCAGAGGGCAAAATAGAGGTTGAAAGAATCCACCGATCACCTCCTGAAAAAGATCCCAAAAAGAAAACTCCCAGAAATATTATAGCCAGGTTCCAGAATCCCCAGATCAAGGAGAAAATACTACAAGCAGCCAGGAAGAAACAATTTCAATATTGTGGAAACACAATCAGAATAGCCCAGGACCTGGCAGCTTCTACACTGAGGGATCGAAGGGCATGGAATATGATATTCCAGAGGGCAAAAGAACTGGGAATGAACCCAAGGGTCACCTACCCAGCAAAACTGAGTATTTTGTTTCAGGGGAAAATATGGTCATTCAGTGGAATAGAGGACTTTCAAGCATTCTTGAGGAAAAAACCAGAATTGAATAGAAAATTTGACATCCAGACACAAGAAGCAAGAGATGCCTGAGAAGGTAATCAGGGAAAAGAAATCAAAAGGAACTTATCAAAGTTGAACTATTTACATTCCTATATGGAAAAGCAATATCTGTGACTGATGATATCTTTCCCACTATGAAAATAATGGAAGAAGGGGGTGTGGTCATACGAATACATATGTGAATGTGTGTGTATATGGTTACAGTTATATATGGATAGAGGGCATAGGTTGATTTTGTTGGGAAGGGAGAGTATTCAAGGGATGAAATTATGAGGTGAGAGAGGAAAGTGGCAAGAGGAGATGGGGAGAGACATGGTAGGGTAAACTATCTCATGTAGGGGAAGTGGGTGCAAAGGAGGGGGAGAATAAGGAAGGCTAAAAAGGCAAAACCACATTCACATTGAATTTGGTTCAGGGAGAAAATGACATACATACTAAATGGGATATCTCAACCTGCAGCAGGATAGGGGAAGGGGGATGAGAGGAGGGATGATGGATGGGAGGGCATCCTTGGGGGGAGGGGAGGTTGGAAGTACCCACTATAGAAGAGGGACAGGATCATGTAGGGAATGGACCAGGTGGGGGGTGGGATGAGTGGGAGGGAATTATAAGCAGCCTTGTACAATATATCTACTATGATAATGTTTTGCATAGCTAGACATGTACAACATATACTGAATTACTTATCTCCCAAGAAGGAATGGGTGACAAGGGAGGAAGGAAATGGATCTGAAATTCGAGGTCGTAACATTAAATGTTTCAAATATATATATAAATACTATTATTAATACTCTTTTGCTTATAATTGGGAGATAAGATGTGCAGGCATTGGGACACAAAGATTCATCTTCCTCTAATGGAAAAGTCGATGGGGGTATGGGAGAAGGTATGGGAGAGAGCAGACTGGAGGAAGCGATATCTTGTGGGACTGCTATTCTGGGAGGTTGGGTAGGGGAATAATGGGGGGAAAATGATTGTAACTCAAAATCTGGCGGAAATGAATGATGTAAAACAGAAGTTAATAAAGTATTTGTTCAAAAAAAACAGGCATCCCCACTGAATACCCCCTCCCCCAATCTGCTCTCTCTTATATCCTCACCCATTCCCCCTCCAACTTTCCAGTAGACAAGATGGATCTCCATACCCCAGTGCCTGTATATCTTATTTCCCAGTTGCATGGCAATAATAATAATAATAATAATAATAATAATAATAATAATAATAATAATAATAATAATAATTTTTAAACATTTGATTTTAAAACATAGAATTCCAAGTTCTTTCTTTCCTCACTCATCACCCACCCTTACTGGGAAGAAAAGCAATTCAATATGGGTTGTACATGTGTATTTATGCAAAATATTTCCATAGTGGTTGTATTGTGAAAGACTGACTATTTTTCCCTCCATCCTATCCAGCCCCAGCCCCCACTTGTTCGGTTATCTATTTTGGCCCTGTCCCTTTTCAAAAGTAGGTGCTTCTAATTACTCTCCTCCCCAACCTGCCCTACCCTCCATCATCCCCACTCTCATTCCCTTCCCCACTACTCTCCTGTACGGCAAGATACCCTATTTAGTGTGTATGTCATTCCCTCCCTAAGCCAAATTCATTGAGAATATGGTTGACTCATTCCCTTTTGCCTTCCTGTTCTTCCCCTCCATTGTAACAGTATTGCTTTGCCTCTTCTATATGAAATAATTTACCCCATTCTGGCTCTCCCCATCTCCTCTCATTATATTCCTCTCTCACCTCTCAATTTCACCGTTAAAATATCATCCCTTCCTATTCAATTGACCCCGTGCCCTCTGTCTATGTATACTTATACACATATATACACACAGTCTCATATGCATTCATATGCACACATACTCTCCTATATAGACATATATATGTATTTATACACACACACACACACACACACACACACACACACACACACACGTACATTTATACTCCCTTCAACTATTCCCATGCTGAGAAAAGTTTTGTAAGTTACAAGTATTGTTTTTCCATGTAGGAATGTAAATAGTTCAACTTTGATGAGTTTCTTATGATTTCTTTTTCATCTTTACCTTCTCATGCTTCCCTTGCTTCTTGAATCTGAATGTCAAATTTTCTATTCAACACTTTTTTTTTTTTTGTCAAGAATGGTTGAGGGGGCGGCTAGGTGGCACAGTGAATAGAGAGCCGGCCCTGGAGTCAGAAGGACCTGAGTTCTGAGCCGGCCTCAGACACTTAATCCACACAAACAAAAACCTAGCCATGTAACCTTGGGCAAGTTACTTAACCCCAATTGCCCTAAAGGGGCGGCTAGGTGGCGCAGTGAGTAAGAGCGCCGGCCTTGGAGTTGGGATGACCTGAGATCAAATCCGACCTCCGAAAATGAGCACCCACACATAAATAATGATTAGCTGTGTAACCTTGAGCAAGTTACTTAACCCCAATTGCTTAAAAAAAAAAGAATGGTTGAAAGTCCTCTATTTCATGGAATGACCATATTTTCCCTTGAAATATTATATTCAGTTTTGTTGGGTAGGTGATTCTGGGTTTTAATCTTATCTCCTTTTTCCTCTGGGATATCATATTCCAAGCTCTTTGATCCATTAATGTAGAAGCTATTATATCCTATGTTATCCTGACTCTGTTTCCACAATATCCAAATTTTTTCTTCTTGGCCCCTTATAATATTTTCTCCTTGATATGTGAACTCCAGAACCTGGCTATAACATTCCTAGGAGATTTCTTTTTGGGATCTTTTTCAAGAGGTGATTGTGAATTCTGTTAATTTCTATTTTGCCCTCTGGTTCTAGAATATCAGGACAATTTTCCTTGAGAGTTTCTTGAAGGATGATTTCTAGGTTCATTTTTTGATCATGGCTTTCAATACTCCAATGATTTTTAAATTATCTCACATGGATCTATTTTCCAGGTCAGCGGTTTCTCCCATGAGATACTTCTTTTTTTATTTAAACAAATGTTTTATTAACTCCTATTTTACATCATTCATTACCACCACATTTTGAGTTACAATTTTTCCCCATTTTTCCCATACCCACCCTCCCAGAATAGCAGTCCCACAAGATATCGCTTCCTCCATCCTGCTCTCTCCCATATCTTCAACCTTACCCCTTTCGACTTTTCCATTAGAGCAACGTGAATCTCTGTGCCCTGATGCCTATACATCTTATCTCCCAATTACATGCAAAAGAGTATTAATAATAGCATTTATATATATTTGAAACATTTAATTTTAAGACATCAAATTTCAGCTCCATTCCCTTCCTCCCTTGTCACCCATTCCCTCTGGGAAGATAAGTAATTCAGTATATGTTGTACATGTATAGCTATGCAAAATATTACCATAGTAGATATATTATACAAGGGTGCTTATAATTACCTCCCACTCATCCCACCACCCACCTGGTCCATTCCTACTTGATCCTGTCCCTCTTCTATAGTGGGAACTTCCAACCTCCCCTACCCCCAAGGATGCCCTCCCATCCATCATCCCTCCTCTCATCCCCCCTCCCCCTACTCTGCTACAGGTTGAGATATACCATTTAGTATGTATGTCATTCTCTCCCTGAACCAAATTCAATGAGAATCTGGTTTTGCCTTTTTTGCCTTCCTATTCGTCCCCTCCCCTGCAACAACTTCCCCTTGCTTCTTCTACATGAGATACTTTACCCTACCCTATCTCTCCCTGTCTCCTCTTGCCACTTTCCTCTCTCACCTCATAATTTCACCCCTTAGGTATCATCCCTTCCAAACAAATTCAAACTATGCCCTCTATCCATGTATAACTGTAAACGTATATACACACATTCACATATGTATTCATATGCCAATATACCCTTCTTCCATTATTTTCATACTGAGAAAAGTTTCATCAATTACAGTTATTGTTTTTCTATGTAGGAGTGTAAATAGGTTAACTTTGATAAGTTCCTTTTGATTTCTTTTCCCTGATTACCTTCTCAGGTATCTCTTGCTTATTGTGTCTGGATGTCAAATTTTCTATTCAACTCTGGTTTTTTCCTAAAGAATGCTTGAAAGTCCTCTATTCCACTGAATGACCATATTTTCCCCTGAAACAAAATACTCAGTTTTGCTGGGTAGGTGACCCTTGGGTTCAGTCCCAGCTCTTTTGCCCTCTGGAATATCATATTCCATTCCCTTTGATTCCTCAGTGTAGAAGCTGCCAGGTCCTGTGCTATTCTAATTGTGTTTCCATAATATTGCAATTGTTTCTTCCTGGCTGCGTGTAGTATTTTCTCCTTGAT
This sequence comes from Gymnobelideus leadbeateri, assembly GCA_011680675.1. Classification (NCBI taxonomy): domain Eukaryota; kingdom Metazoa; phylum Chordata; class Mammalia; order Diprotodontia; family Petauridae; genus Gymnobelideus; species Gymnobelideus leadbeateri. The sequence goes on from WOXC01010309.1 coordinate 56,534, forward strand.
CTGGGAATTCTGGAACCTGGCTATAATATTCCTGGGAGTTTTCTTTTTGGGATCTTTTTCAGGAGGTGATAGGTGGATTCTTTCCTCTATTTTGCCCTCTGGGTCTAAAACATCAGGGCAATTTTCCTTGAGAATTTCTTGAAGGATGATTTCTAGGTTCTTTCCTTGATCATGGCTTTCAGGTAGTCCAATAATTTTTAAATTATCTCTCCTGGATCTATTTTCCAGGTCAGTGGTTTTTCCCATGAGATATTTCACATTGCCTTTTATTCTTTCATTTGTTTGGATCTGCTTAACAGCATTTTGATTTCTCATAAAGTCACTAGCTTCCATTTGCTCCAGTCTAACTCTGAAGGAATGAATCTCCTCAGTGAGCTTTTAGGATTCTTTTTCCATCTGGCCAATTTGATTTTTTAAGGCATTCTTCTCCTCATTTGCCCTTTTGGGCCTCCTTTGCCATTTGAGTTAGTCTATTTTTTAAGGTGTTGTTTTCCTCAGTCAGGCTGTTGACCCTCATTTCATACTTTTCCTGCATCCTTCTCATTTCTCTTTCCAGTTTTTCCTCCACTTCTCTTATTTGATTTTTAAAGTCCTTCTTAAGGTCCTCTATGGCCTGTAAGCCGCTCATATTTTCCTTTGGGGCTTTCAGAGCAGGACTTCTGACCTCACAGTTGTCTGACTGTTCCATGCTTTGATACCCTTTGCCCCCAAAATAGGAGTCTAATGGTTCATTTTTTCTGTTTATTTTATTTCCTTTGCCTTGGCATGTTGCCACTTAATTACTTGACTTTTTGGCTTGCTGCCACAGTAGAATTCTGCCACCAGACAGGGGAGCTTCGTCGCGAACGTGTGGGGGGACAAATTCCATTTCTGGCAAGCTGGAAACCCGCCCCATGACCTCCCCCCCCAAACCACAATCCAGATCCCGGGAGGTTAAAGCAAGAGCGATTACTCCCCCCACCCCCAGACTGATTGCTGCTTCTCCCTACAGTTCGCAGGCCAGGAGCTGGAGCCAGCACTGAAAACTACAAAATGGTATATCTCCTCAGCGGCTTCTAGTCCCCAGGGGAGGAAGCCGACGCACTCCCCAAATACTGGTCCCAAAGTCCATAGGGCACTAACCTCTCACTTTGTCCTAGGCATGTCTGTGTTGACCATTCTGGAATCGCCACAGCTGTTGGTGTTCTGGGGTCCCTCCAGCCGGTTGCTGGCCAGGCCACCTTGGGGCTAAAACCAAGGCTCACTCTCTGTGCGCTGTGCACTGCACTGCAGGCTCCCAGAGCTCTGCACTGGCCCTTCCTGCAAGGCTGCTGGGCTGTCCTCAGCGGGAGGTTAGCTTCTCTTTGTCATTCTTTGGGTGCTGGGGCTCCAGAAGTTGTTCAGATACCCCTTTTACATAGTTTGGAGGCAATCTGTGGGGAGAGAGCCTTGGATGTGCTGTTTCTCCTCCGCCATCTTGGCTCTGCCCCTCCCATGAGATATTTCACATTGCCTTCTCTTCTTTCATTTGTTTGGATCTGTTTAACAGCATCTTGATTTCTCATAAAGTCATTAGCTTCCATTTGTTCCAGTCTAACTCTGAAGGAATGAATATCCTAAGTGAGCTTTTGAGATTCTTTTTCCATCTGGCCAATTTGACTTTTTAAGGCATTCTTCTCCTCATTGTCTTTTTGGGCCTCTTTTGTTATTTGAGGTAGTCTATTTTTAAGTTGTTATTTTCTTCAATCAGGTTATTAATTCTCTTTTGATGATTTTCTTGCATCATTCTCATTTCTCTTCCCAATTTTTCCTTCACTTCTCTTACTTGATTTTCAAAATCTGTCTTGAGCTCCTCCATGGCCTTTTACCAATTCGTATTTTTCTTGGAAGTTTTTGGTGCAGGAGTTCTGACTTCATTGTCTTCTTCCCACTCCATGCTTCAATCCTTTGTGACCCCAAGAAAGGAATCTAAGGTTTGATTGCTGTGCTTGCTTTGCTTCCTTTGTTTGCTCATGTTGCCACTCAGTTACTTGACTTTTGAGCTTTTTGCCACAATAGAACTCTGCTTCCAGAGGGGAGAGTTTTGTCTCAAATTGCTGGGCTTTTCCCAGCTCCTGGAGCTATTAGGAGGGTGCTGTCTCTGCAACTCCCACCAGCTCTTGCTTACTGGTCACACACCTCAGGACCACCACTCAAGACCATGATCCAGATCCAAGTAGGTGTAAGCAAGAACAATTACCTTCTGAATTGTTGCTTGCCCACCCCCACCCCCCCATGTTTTACAGGCCGGGAGCTCTGAAGCAGCCATGTGGAGGCAGCTGCATGGAGGCTCTGCCTCTACCACTTCTCACTTGGGTAGTAGAGGCCAGACCATGCCTCCATCCCCTCACCCCCACCCCCCCCCCGCCCCGGCTCCAGTTCCAACAGAGTTCTTCACCGACCTTTTACTTTTTGTTTGGAATTTATGGGTTTATATTTCTGGAAACTACCACAGCTGCTGTGATCCACTCTCTTGAAGTCCACTGTAGCTGCTGCTTGTCGGAGCCGCCCTGGGGCTAAAACCACAGGCTCATGGTGGGCTGTGCTTGGCTCCCAGCACACTGCAATGGACCCTTCCTGTCCCTTGGCTGGGGTTCCTTCAGTGGGAGATTTTTTTTGTCTCTCTGTTACTTTGTGGGTTCTGTAGCTCTAAAATTTCTTTAGAATCATATTTTATAGGTATTTGAGGTGGGCAAGGGGGAGCTCATGGAGTTTTCATGCTTCTATGCCACCGTCTTGGCTCCACTCCATGAAAATAATATATTGAGTGAAGAATATAAAGAGTATGGAAAACATTTGCAGAGGTGAAAAGGGCAACTCATTGATTCCATACTTACAAGTCCTCCCAAAGTGCCATAATATTCATTCTTCATTAATCGTTATTGCAAAGCTTTTGACTCAGTCCTGTACTTAAGGCTTATTCATGTACTTCAAGAATATAAAATAGACCCATGGATAGTTAGAACATTAGAGTATTTGATATTCATATGAAAAACTATTTTTATTTAAAACACACCACCTACACAAAGTCAAAAGAGAATTGATTTAAAATTCGGCATTTCTCAGAGTGACAGTTTCAGCCCATTATGGTTCTATCTACTCTTAAATAAATTATCATTTAACCTTAAATACTTTGTTATCTCTTCTAAATAGAACTATTATTTCTAAATTAAGAGGGAATCAAATGAAAGCAACTTATTAATCCCTTAATGTGATGTTATCTTGCTATATTGATACCAAATACTTTTACATATTATAGCATCTTTCTCAAATTTTATCAAAATATCATTCTAATTTATTACTGTAACATTCTTTTAAATGAAAAAAAATTGTTATTTTTGTTTTGTTTGATTTATTTTTAAGACTGGATCTCCCTAAATCACCCAGATAGAGTGATTCCCTACAAACAAGAGCCCATCATATTAATACCAAAGTACTATGATTAGTCACAACTATAAAATTCTTATTATGCGCGAAGAAAGACAAAAGTGATACCAATGCACAAGTTGTTCTCCTCTAGGCCAGACACATCGAGCACAAAGATAACAAAGAGAAGGCTAGTTGAATATAGTTATGTAGTTGAATATGTTAAAAGGCTTTTTAGAACTATGAGTCCAAAGATGAATAGGAAGTACACTTTCAAAGCAATGAACTCCTATACATCAGCAGTCTTAACGTACATATTCAACATTGTGGGATGGGTTATAAGAGATTTGAAAAATATCCACCCTAAAACCTATGCTGTTAGCAAAACATGGAGCCCATCATCCTAATCCCTATTTGTCCCTAACAGTAAGGGGATTGCTAGAAAATTTTAAATTCTTATTTACTTACTTCTAGCATTTTTCAAATTTTGAGTTCTAAATTTTCTCTCTTCCTCCAGCCCTTCTCCCACCCACTGAGAAGGCAAGCAATAAGATATCAATTATATATGTTAAATAATGTAAAACATGTTTGCATATTAGCCATACCACAAAAAGGCAAGAAAAATAAAGAAAAATTTAAAAATATAAGTCAATTTTCACTCAGAGTATATCAGTTATTTCTCTGGAGATGGATAGAACTTTTTTCATCATGAGACTTTCAGAATTGTATTGATCAGAGTAGTTAGGTCTTTCACAGTTAATTGTCATTAAAATATTGCTGTTACTGTGTACAATGACCTTCTGGTTCTACTCACTTCACTCTGAATCAATTCATTTAATTTTTTCTGAAACAATTCTTCTCATCATTTCTTATAGAACAATAATATTTCATCACAATCATATACTACAACCTGTTCAGCCATTCCCCAAGTGAAGAGCATTCCCTCAATTTCCAGTTCTTTGCCGCCATAAAAAGAGCTGCTATAAATATTTTTGTACCTTTTTCTTTGATCTCTTTGAGATACATACCTGGTAGTGGTGTTATTGCTAGGTCAAAGGGTATGAAGAGTTTTATAGCTCTTTGGGAAAAGTTCCAAATTGTTCTTCAGAATGGTTGGACCAGTTCACAACTCCACCAACAGTATCCCTAGTTTTCCATATCACCTCTAGGTATTTGTCATTTTCCTTTCCAGTCACATTCTATTGTTGTTGTAAATTTTTTTCTGTTCTTTGTCAGACTCTCAGTGACCTCATTTGGGGTTTTCTTGACAAAGATGCTAGAGTGATTTGCCATTTCCTTCTCCAATTCATTTTACAGATGCAGAATTGAGGCAAACAGGGTTAAGTGATTTGCCCATGGTCACACAACTAGTAAGTGTCTGAGGCCATATCTGAATAACTCATGAAGATGAGTCTTCCTGACACCAGGACCATGACTCTTTCCATTCTGTTACCTACCTGCCCTCTGTTATATTAGCTAATTTGGGTGTGAGTCTATACCTCAGAGTTGTTTTAATTTGATTTTCATTTTCCTATGACTATTAATAGCTTTATTTATTTTCTTGAAAACTGCATGTTCATATTTTTCACCCATTTATTAATTAGGTAATGGCTCTTATTTTTTTATAAATTTGACTCAGTTCCCTACATACTAGATAAATAAGTTCTTTTCAGAGAATACTACTGTAAAATTTTTTAGTATTACTTCATTGTTTGTGGTAACTTTCAGCAAAATGTAATTCCTCTGATAATCTCTCTTAATTATATTTACTTTTGCTTTTACTTTGTTTGAGATTACGATGGCTACTCCTATCTTTTCTTTTCTTACTGAAGTTTAACTAAAGTTTAATAGATTCTGCTCTAGTCCCTTATTTTAACTCTATGTATTTTTTCTCTTTCAAGTGTATACAACATATTGTTAGATTTTAGGTTCTAATCCATTCTGTTTCCACTTTTTTTTACTGATGAGTTCATCTAATTCACATTCACAGTTATGATTATTGACTGCATTTCCTTCCACTCTTTTTTTCTTTTTCTCCTTCTTTCTCTTTTTTTATCATGTCCCTCCTCAAAAGTTTCTTTTCTTTTTCTTTTTTGGTTCTGACCACTCCATTGGCCCACCCTACCTTTTCTCTTTCTGTTATCTCCTTCCCCTCCTACTTCCCTATTGGATAAGATAGATTCCTATAATGAACTGAATCTCTGTGCATCTGTTTATTCTTCCCTCATAGAACCAATTCTAATGAGAATAAAGTTCAAACATTACCTATTCCCCATTTTCCCCTCCATTGTTAAAGCTCTTACATGTGTACCTCTTATATGTAACATAATTTTCCTCATTCTTCCTTTCCCTTCCACTTCCTTGTAGTGCATCCCTTTTTTCAACTTCTTCATCTTTTTAGATCATCCCAACCTAATAAAATTAAACCTATGCTCTCTGTCTATATAAACTTCTTGTAATAATAATTATAAAGTTCTTAGGAGGTAACATATATTATTTTTCCATACAGGTATGTTAACACTTTAACCTTATTGAGTCCCTTATGATTTCTGTTTGATGTTTACTTTTATATGCTTCTCTTTTGTATTGTGTTTGAATGCCAAGTTTCTATTCAACTCTGGTCTTTTTATCAGGAAACTTTGAAAGTCCTCTGTCTCTTCTAATATCCACTTTTCCCCTGAATGATTATATTCATTTTTCTGGGTAGGATATTCTTATTTTTTTAATCATAGTATTTATATATTTTTTTAAATTTGAATTTAAAAGGAAGATAAGCAACTCAGTATATGCTGTACATGTGTAGCTATGCAAAACATTACCACAGACTGACTATATTTCCCTTCCTCCCATCCCACATTCCACCTGGTCCACTCCCCACCTTTATCCTGTCCCTTTTCAAAAGTGGGTGCTTCCAACTTCCCTCACCCCCAGCCCACTCTCCCCTCCACTACCTTCCCCCACCCCCCTCCCCCCTACACTCCTGTATGCATGTCATTCTCTCCCTGGTCCAAATTCAATGAGAATAAGGTTTTGCCTTTTTGCCTTCCTGTTCCTCCCCTCCCCTGTAACCATCTTCCCCTGAGTCCTCTACACTAGACAGTTCACCCCATTGTCTCTCCCCATTCCCCCTTACCACATTACTTTCTCAAATCTTAACCTCACCTTTTAAGTATCATCCCTTCCTGTTAAATTTGACCTGTGCCCTCTATCTATGTATACCTGAAAACATATATACATACTTTCACATATGTATTCATTTACCCATATACCCTTCTTGAACTATTTTCATACTGAGAAAAGTTTCATCAGTTACAGTTATTGTTTTCCCTGTAGGAATGTAAATAGTTCAACTTTGATAAGTTCCTTTTGATTTCTTTTCCCTGTTTACTTTCTCATGCTTCTCTTGCTTCTTGTATCTGAATGTCAATTTTTCTATTCAACTCTGGTTTTTTCCTCAAGAATGTGTGAAAGTCCTCTATTCCACTGAATGACCAAATTTTTCCCTGAAACATGATACTCAATTTTGCTGGGTAGGTGATTCTTGGTTTTAATCCCAGGTCCTTTGCCCTCTGGAATATCATATTCCATGCCCTTCAAACCCTCAGTGTAGAATCTGCCAGATCCTGTGGTATCCTGATTGTGTTTCCACAGTATTGAAATTGTTTCTTCCTGGCTGTTTGTAATATTCTCCCCTTGATCTGGGAATTCTGGAACTTGGCTACAATATTCTTAGGCATTTTCTTTTTGGGATCTTTTTCAGGAGGTGATCTCTAGATTCTTTCAATCTATATTTTGCCCTCTGTTTCTAAAACAGCAGGGCTATTTTCCTTGAGAATTTCTTGAAGGATGGTTTCTAGATTCTTTCTTTGATCATGGTTTTCAGGTAGTCCAATAATTTTTAGATTGTCTCTCCTGGATCTATTTTCCAGGTCAGTGGGTTTTCCCATGAGATATTTCACATTGGCTTCTATTCTTTCATTTGTTTGGATCTGCTTAACAGCATCTTGATTTCTCATAAAGTCACTAGCTTCCATTTGCTCCAGTCTAATTCTGAAGGAATGATTGTTCTCTGTGAGCTTTTGAGATTCTTTTTCCATCAGGCAAATTTGACTTTTTAAGGCATTCTTCTCCTCATTGCCTTTCTGAGCCTCTTTTGCCATTTGAGTTAGTCTATTTTTTTAAGGCGTTATTTTCCTCAGTCAGGCTGTTGACTCTCATTTCATATTTTTCTTGCATCCTTCTCATTTTTCTTCCCAATCCTCCCCCCACTTCTCTTATATGCTTCTAAAGGTTCTCTATGGCCTGTAGCCAGCTCGTGTTTTCATTTTGGGCTTTTCATGCAGAAGTTGTGACTTCACAGTCCTCCTCCTGTTCCTTGCTTTCAGCCTCTTTGCCCCCCAAATAGGAGTCTAATGTTGCATTTTTCTGTTTATTTTGTTTCCTTTCCCTAGGCATGTTGCCACTCAATTACTTGACTTTGGGGCTTGTTGCCACAGTAGGACTTTGCCACCAGCCAGGGGAACTTCCATCCCAAACGTTGGGGTTTTCTCAACTTCCAGAGATATTAGTTGGGTGGCATCTGTGAAGCCTCCACACACTCTGGCAAGCTGGTCACACACCCCAAGACCTCCACGCCAGACCACAATCCAGATCCAAGAAGAGTAAAGCAAGAGTGCTTACCCCCCCAGACTGATTGCTGGATCCCCCTACAGTTTGCAGGCCAAGAGCTGAAGCTGCAGCAGGGCAATTTGCCACAAGCTACACCTGCTCCTCAGTGGCTTCTTGCCCCCAGGGGAATAAGCTGACACATTCCCAAATACTGGTCCCAAAGTCCATAGGCCACTAACCTCTTACTTTGTCCTAGGCATATATGTGTTGATAATTCTGGATCCTCCACAGCTGCTGGTTTTCTGGGGTCCCTCCAGCCATTTGCTGGTCTGGCTGCCCTCAGGCTAAAACCTGTGCTTGGCTCCCAGAGCTCTATGCTGGCCATTCCTTGCTGGGCTGCAGGACTGTCCTCAGTGGGAGGTTAGCTTCTCTGTGTCCTTTTGTGGTTTCTGGAGCTCCAGAGGTCATTCATCGTCCCTGTTTTACATAATTTTGAAGTGGTGTGGTCTGGAGCACTGTGGAAATGCTGTTTCTACTCTGCCATCTTAACTCCGCCCCCTGGGTAGGATATTCTTGACTGTAATCCTAGCTCCTTTGCCTTGCAGAATCTCATATTCTACATCTTTTGGGTCTTCATATAAGTTTGTTTTTTTTTTCTGAAACCATTCTCCTCATCATTTCTTATAGCACAACAATATTCCATCACAATCATATTCTACAACCTGTTCAGTCATTCCCTAATCTTACGTGATACTGATTGTGGCTACACAATATTTTCTGGTAGCTTGATGTATTCTTTCCTTGACCTAGGAACTCTAGAAGTTAACTATAATATTCTTGGAAGTTTTCATTTTGGGATCTCTTTCAGAAGGTAGTTGGTGGATTCTTTTGATTTCTGTTTTATCCTCCAATCATAAAATTTTGGAGCTATTTTCATTGATGATTTCTTGAAATATAATGTCTAGACTTTTATTTACCATGGTTTTCAGGTAGTACAATAATTCTTAAATGATCTCTCAATCTATTTTGCAGGTGAATTATTTTTCTGATGAGATATTTCAAAATTTCTTCTATTTTGTCATTCTTTTGACTTTGTTCTGTTGTTTCTTGATGTCTCATGGAGTCATTAGATTCCATTTGCCCAATTCTAATTTTAAGGAATTATTTTTTTCCAGTAAGCTTTTGTAAGTCTTTACATTTGGCCAATTCTATTTTAAGTGATATTTTCTTTAGTATTTTTGTGCTTCTTTTCACCAAGCTGCTAATTCTTTTTTATAATTTTCTTACATCACTCATTTCTTTTTTCTTCAGTATTTTGAATCTCCTGTAGCAAGCTGTTGACTCATTTTTCATGATTTTCTTGCATCACTATCAATTCTCTTCCCAATTTTTCCTCTACTCCTATTATTTGATTTTTTTTTTTTTTGGTAGGGGAGAAGGCAAGGCAATTGGGTTTAAGTGACTTGCCCAAGGTTACGCAGTCAAATGTATCAAATATCTGAGACCTGATTTGAACTCAGGTCCTCCTGACTATTCATTGCACCACCTAGCTGCCCCCTCTCCTACTTAATTTTCAAACTCCTTTTTGAGCTCCTCCATGGCCTGTGATCAATTCGTATTTTTCCTGGAGGCTTTTGATGCAAGAGTGTTGATATTTTGTCTTCTGCTGGTTGTATGTTTTGTTTTTCTTTGTCACCAAAATAAGATTCTATAGTCTGACTTTTGTTCCTCTGTTTACTCAGTTCCCCAGGCAAATACTTGTCTTTTGAGCTCTTAGCCTTGGGGCTGGGGCCAGATGGTGCTCATCTCTTACCCAGTTCCAACAGAGCTTCCCCACTGACCTTCTACTTCATCTTTGCTTTTTCTGGGTTGAGAAGTCTGACAACCACCACAGGTGTCAGTGATTCAGTCCCCTGAGGCCTTCCCTGGACCAGTCTGTGCTCGTGTGGTCCATAGCCCATGCTACCAGTTTGTGCTCTGCTCCCAATTCTGTGCAACAGGCCCTTCCTGTTGGCTTTTCAGGCTGTCTTCAGCTGGAGATATGTTTTACTCTGTCATTGTGTAAGTTCTATAGCTCTAAAATTTGTTTAGATTCATTTTTTACAGGTGCTTAGAGGTGTTTAGGGGAAGAGTTCAAGCAAGTTCTTGCTTTTACTCCTCTTTCTTGGCTCTGCCCAACCCCCCATCACTAATTATTTTTCATAATTTTTCTTCTTCTAAGCTTATCTCTTTCTTTAACTCCTCTAGTAATTCTTGTTGGACTTGTCTCTAAGTTGCAGAGTAAGTTTGCAGTGAGTCTTTAGAGGATGAACTAATACCCTAATACTTGTATTTAACTACAAAAAAAATTTACTTTATCTACCTGTCCAATAGCTTGTGTATAATTAAATATAAAAGAACAGTAGCAAAATAAAAACTTGTCCCACGACCATTTCTATCAGAAACCTATCAAAATTTCAAAAAAAAATTAAAAAGGAAAACAAGTTGATGATAATGATAAACAATTCAATCAATAAACACAAACTGGATTATTATCACAGAACAAACTGTAGGTCGTAATTATCCAAACATAAACTAATGCGATGAGGTGAATGAAAAAAAAACAACATTGAAATGAACATTTAGAAAGATCTTTAAGGTTTTCACAGTACTTTATATGCATTATCTCTTTTTTTCTGTTTGAACAAATGCTTTATTAACTTCTGTTTTATATCATTCATTTCCTCCAGATTTTGAGTTACAATCATTCCCCACCCCTGTTTTTCCCGTACCCACCCTCCCAGAACAGCAGTCCCTCAAGACATCGCTTCCTCCAATCTGCTCTCTCCCATATCCTCTCCCACACCCCCTTCAACCTCTCCATTAGAGGAAGGTGAATCTTTGTGTCCCAATGCCTGCACATCTTATCTCCCAATTACAAGCAAAAGAGTACTAATAATAGCATTTATATATATATTTGAAACATTTAATGTTAAGACCTTGAATTTCAGATCCATTTCCTTCCTCCCTTGTCACCCATTCCCTCTGGGGAGATAAGTAATTCAGTATATGTTGTATATGTCTAGCTATGCAAAACATTATCATAGTAGATATATTGTACAAGGCTGCTTATAATTCCCTCTCCCTCATCCCACCCCCCGACCCGGTCCATTCCCCACTTGATCCTGTCCCTCTTCCATAGTGGGTACCTCCAATCTCCCCTCCCCCCAAGGATGCCCACCTATCCATCATCCCTCCTCTCATCCTCCTTTCCCCCATTCTGCTGTAGGTGGAGATGTCCCACCTAGTATGAATGTCATTCTCTCCCTGAACCAAATTCAATGAGATTGTGGTTTCGTCTTTTTGCCTTCTTATTTTTCCCCTCCCCTGCAAACACTTCCCCCTGCTTCCTCCACATGAGATAGTTTACCCCACCCTGTCTCTCCCCATCTCCTCCTGCCACTTTCCTCTCTCACCTCACAACTTCACCCCTTGAGTATCCTCCCTTCCCAACAAATTCAACCTATGCCCTCTATCCATATATAACTGTAACCATATACTCACACATTCACATATGTATTCACATGACCATACACCCCTCTTCCATTATTTACATAGTGAGAAAGATTTCCTCAGTCACATTTATTGTTTTTCCATATAGGAATGTAAATAGTTCAACTTTGATAAGTTCCTTTTGATTTCCTTTCCCTGATTACCTTCTTAGGCATCTCTTGCTTCTTGTGTCTGGATGTCAGATTTTCTATTCAATTCTGGTTTTTTCCTCAAGAGTGCTTGAAAGTCCTTTATTCCACGGAATGACCATATTTTCCCCTTAGTTTTGCTAGGTAGGTGACCCTTGGGTTCATTCCCAGCTCTTTTGCTCTCTGGAAAATTGTATTCCGTGCCCTTCGATCCCTCAGTGTAGAAGCTGCCAGGTCCTGGGCTATTCTGATTCTGTTTCCACAATATTGAAATTGTTTCTCCCTGGCTGCTTGTAGTATTTTATCCCTGATCAGGGGATTCTGGAACCTGGCTATAATATTCCTGGGAGTTATCTTTTTGGGATCTTTTTCAGGAGGTGATAGGTGGATTCTTTCAACTTCTATTTTGTCCTCTGGGTCTAAAACATCAGGGCAATTTTCCTTGAGAATTTCTTGAAGGGTGATTTCTAGGTTCTTTCTTTGATCATGGCTTTCAGGTAGTCCAATATTTTTAAATTGTCTCTCCTGGATCTATTTTCCAGGTGAGTGGTTTTTTCCATGAGATATTTCACATTGCCTTCTAATCTTTCATTTGTTTGGATCTCCTTAACAGCATCTTGATTTCTCATAAAGTCACTAGCTTCCATTTGCTCCAGTCTCACTCTGAAGGAATGGATCTCCTCAGTGAGCTTTTGAGATTCTTTTTCCATCTGGCAAATTCAACTTTTTAAGGCATTCTTCTCCTCATTGCCCTTTTGGACCTCCTTTGCCATTTGAGTTACTCTATCTTTAAGGTATTGTTTTCCTCAGTCAGGCTGTTGACCATCATTTCATACTTTTCCTGCATATTTCTCATTTTTCTTTCCAATTTTTCCTCCACTTCTCTTATTTGATTTTTAAAGTCCTTCTTAAGGTCCTCTATGGCCTGCAACCCACTCATGTTTTCCCCTGGGGCTTTTGGAGCAGGACTTCTGACCTCACATTCCTCTTCCCTCTCCATGCTTCGACCCTCCTTGCCCCCAAATAGGAGTCTAAGGTTGCATTTTTCTGTTTAATTTGTTTCCTTTGCCTTGGCATGTTGCCACTTAATTAATTGACTTTTGGGCTTGTTGCCACACTATGGCTTTCTGCCACCAGATAGGGGAATTTTCATCCCGAACGTGTGGGGGGTCAACTTCCATTTCCGGCAAGCTGGAAACCCACCCACGACCTCCGCCCCAGATCACAATCTAGATCCAGGGAGGTTAAAGCAAGAGCAATTACCCCCCAAGACTGATCGCTGGATCTCCCTACAGTTTGCAGGCCAGGAGCTGGAGGTGCCTCTGAAAACTACAAAATGGCATGTCTCCTTAGTGGCCTTTAGCCCCCAGGGGAGGAAGCCGAAGCATTCCCCAAATACTGGTCCCAAAGTCCATAGGGCACTAACCTCTCACTTTGTCCTAGGCATGTCCATGTTGATAATTCTGGAATCTCCACAGCTCCTGGTGTTCTGGCGTCCCTCCAGCCGGCTGCTGGCCCTGCCGCCCTGGGGCTAAAACCTTGACTCAGGCGGACCCGACCTGTGCTCGGCTCCCCACACTCTTCCCGCTGCGCACTGCTGGCTCCCAGAGCGCTGCGCTGTTCCTTCCTGCAGGTCTGCTGGGCTTTCCTCAGTGGGAGGTTAGCTTCTCTGTGTCGTTCTGTGGGTGCTGGGGCTCCAGAAGTTGTTCAGAGTCCCCTTTTACATAGTTTGGAGGAAATCTGGGGGCAGAGTGGCTTGGACGCCCTGTTTCTAATCCGCCATCTATATGCATTATCTCATTTGAGCTTTGTAACAACCCTATTAGGTAATTCCATATTTTTATCTCCATTTTACAAATGAGGAGACTGAGGCTCACCATGGTTACCTGATATAATCATGGTCATGGAACAAGCAAATGTTCATTGCTACTGAACAAAATTCCTATACTATAAACAGAACAATAATTACCATAGCAATCCAAGGCTGTGCAGTTCTGTGGCTACACAACCAGGCTAGGATGAGGAATCATTTTATTGTTCAGCTATTTCAGTCATGTTTGACTCTTCATGTCCCCATTTGGGGTTTTCTCAGCAAAGATACTGGAATGGTTCTCCATTTCCTTCTCAAGCTCATTTTACAGAGGAAAAAACTGAGGCAGATAGGGTTAAGTGACTTGCCCAGGGTCACATGGCTAGAAAGTGTCTCGGGTCAGATTTGAACTTAGGAAGAGGAGTCTTCCTGACTTTAGGCTTGCCTAGATGCCCAATCAGAAGTCTTATGTACTTTTAGATTGATGCTTTGTCTGAGTCTCTCTTACTATAGCATGTGGAAATATCCCATTTTTCCTATGAAAGTTGAAATGAGGAATACTTCAATAGCTTCTCAGATCTATTATCCCAATGTTGTAGATTTCAGCTGAAGTCTCACCTTCTCCCACCATTCTCCCTCTATTGATTATTTCCCATCTATCCTACCTACATTGTGTTTGCACATAGTTGTTTACATGCTGTTTCTCCCATTAGACTGTGAACTCCTTCAGGTCAGGGACTGGGTTTGATGGATTTGTTTGTTTGTTTCCTTTTTGCCTTTTTTATCTCCTCAGTGCCTAGAACACATACGTGCCTGTTTATGTCCGTGTGTGTGTGTGTGTGTGTGTGTGTGTGTGTGTGTGTGTGTGTTTGGGGGCATGCAGCTTTTTATACTCTGGTGTCATAAATCCATTTCTACTTTTCTCCTCATTTATATACACTTGATTTTTCCTGTAGCTTCTTACATGATCTTGCTGCTCCTAGGCTCTAGCTTGTTCCAATTCAACAGTTATAGGATTATCAGAATAATATTCCAAATGCAGAGGCCTAGTTACATGTGTTACTTGCTAAAACTCTAAAACACTTTCCTGTTATCTACACAACAAGGTACAAATTCCTTAGCTTGGCATGCAAGGGCCTGGGCCAAGTGTCTCCCATCTACCTTTTTAATATCCTTTCATAATCCTCCCTCCCAGACTCTAACTACCAGCCAAATAAAGGCCTGAATATTCTTATCTCTGTCTGTACTCCCTCCATTCCCAACATAGACCGTACTTTTCCCATCATCCCCTAAGAAGATCATAAATTTAGAATTAGAAGGGCCCTTAGAGGAGCCTTCTGATTTTACATATGAGGAAACAGATATAGAGATATTAAGTAATTTACCTGAGAAGTCTGAATAAAATGCTACTTTCTTTGTCAAGTTCCCCTCAATCTCTCAGTCAGAATTCATCTGTTGCTTTTCAAAGTTCTTAGTCTAAGTTGTTTGTCCTTTGAACATTTATTGTTGTTCAATAGTTTCATTTGTATCCAATTCTTCATGACTCTATTTGGGGTTTTCTTAGCAAAGACACTGGAGTGGTTCGTCATTCCTTCTCCTGCTCATTTTACAGATAATACAACTGAGGTAAATAGGCTTAAGTGGCTTGCTTAGGGTCACATAGTCTGAATCTTGATTTGAATTCAGGTCTTCCTGACTCCAGGCCAAACACTCTATTCACTGTTCCACTTAACTTCCTTCCTTTCAACATTCTGGGGCTTAAGAACTGTTTATTGAATGAATGCATGAAGGAGAGGAGAGAGACAGGAATGTGCCATGGAGTCACAGGGTCTGAGTTTGAATTATCTTGCTACTAAGTTATGTGTGACCTTGAGTTAGCCACTGAACCTTGTCTGAGCCTCTATTTTCTCCTCTATAAAATGGAAGGAGTATATTTCATGACCTCGGAGGTTCCTTCCTATAGAAAACTTACCATCCTTTGATGGAATGTTGAAATCTTGTTGCAGAACTTAGGTCCTCCTGACTGCAGGGCCAGTGTTCTATTCACTGCACCACCTAGCTGCCCCTAGAAACAATTACAAAAGATACAAAAGATAACTTCCGGGGGCAGAGCCAAGATGGCGGAGTAGAAACAGCTCGTCCAAGCCACTCTGCCCCCAGATTCCCCCCAAAATATGTAAAAGGGGACACTGAACAACTTCTGGAGCCCCAGCACCCAAAGAACGACACAGAGAAGCTAACCCCCCGCTGAGGACAGCCCAGCAGCCTTGCAGGAAGGACCAGCGCAGTGGTCTGGGACCTGGAAGCACACAGCGCGCAGAGCGCAGGAGTGGAGCCGAGCCCAGGTCCGCGTGAGCCAAGGTTTTAGCCCCAGGCTGGCTGGGCCAGCAGCCGGCTGGAGGAACCCAAGAACACGAGGAGCTGTGGCGACTCCAGAATTATCAACATAGACATGCCTAGGACAAAGTAAGAGGTTAGTGTCCTGTGGACTTTGGGACCTGTATTTGGGGAATGCGTCGGCTCCCTCCCCTGGGGGCTAGAAGGCGCTGACGAGACACGCCATTTTGTAGTTTTCAGAGGCAGCTCCAGCTCCTGGCCTGCAAATTGTAGGGAGATCCAGCGATCAGTCTGGGGGGGTAATCGCTCTTGCTTTAACCTCCCTGGATCTGGATTGTGATCTAGGGTGGAAGTTGTGGGTGGGTTTACAGCTTGCCAGAAACGGAAGTTGCCCCCCACACGTTTGGGACGAAAATTTCTCTATCTGGACTTAAAGCCATAGTGTGGCAACAAGCCCAAAAGTCAAGTAATTAAGTGGCAACATGCCAAGGCAAAGGAAACAGAAAAATGCAACCCTAGACTCCTATTTTGGGGGCATAGAACAGGAAAAGGACTGTGAGGTCAGAAGTCCTGCTCCAAAAGCCCCAGGGGAAACCATGAGCGGGTTGCAGGCCATAGAGGACCTTAAGAAGGACTTTAAAAATCAAATAAGAGAAGTGGAGGAAAAATTGGAAAGAGAAATGAGAAGGATGCAACACCTTAAAAAATAGACTAACTCAAACGGCAAAGGAGGCCCAAAAGGGCAATGAGGAGAAGAATGCCTTAAAAAGTTGAATTTGACAGATGGAAAAAAAATCTCCAAAGCTCACTGAGGAGATTCATTCCTTCAGAGTGAGACTGGAGCAAATGGAAGCTAGTGACTTTATGAGAAATCAAGATGCTGTTAAGCAGATCCAAACAAACGAAAGATTAGAAGGCAATGTGAAATATCTCATGGGAAAAACCACTGACCTGGAGAATAGATCTAGGAGAGACAATTTAAAAATTATTGGACTACCTGAAAGCCATGATCAAAGAAAGAACCTAGAAATCACCCTTCAAGAAATTCTCAAGGAAAACTGCCCTGATGTTTTACATCCAGAGGGCAAAATAGAGGTTGAAAGAATCCACAGATCACCTCCTGAAAAATATCCCAAAAAGAAAACTCCCAGAATATTATAGCCAGGTTCCAGAATCCCCAGATCAAGGAGAAAATACTCCAAGCAGCCAGGAAGAAACAATTTCAATATTGTGGAAACACAATCAGAATTGCCCAGGACCTGGCAGCTTCTACACTGAGGGATCGAAGGGCATGGAATATGATATTCCAGAGGGCAAAAGAACTGGGACTGAACTCAAGGGTCACCTACCTAGCAAAACTAAGTATTTTGTTTCAGGGGAAAATATGATCATTCAGTGGAATAGAGGACTGTCAAGCATTCTTGAGGAAAAAACCAGAATTGAATAGAAAATTTGCCATCCAGACACAAGAAGCAAGAGATGCCTGAGAAGGTAATCAGGGAAAAGAAATCAAAAGGAACTTATCAAAGTTGAACTATTTACATTCCTATATGGAAAAGCAATATCTGTGACTGATGATATCTTTCTCACTATGAAAATAATGGAAGAAGGGGGTGTGGTCATATGAATACATATGTGAATGTGTGTGTATATGGTTACAGTTATATATGGATAGAGGGCATAGGTTGAATTTGTTGGGAAGGGAGAATACTCAAGGGATGAAATTATGAGGTGAGAGAGGAAAGTGGCAAGAGGAGATGGGGAGAGATAGGGTAGGGTAAACTATCTCATGTAGAAGAAGCAAGGGGAAGTGGTTGCAAGGGAGGGGGAGAATAGGAAGGCAAAAAAGGCAAAACCACATTCTCATTGAATTTGGTTCAGGGAGAGAATGACATACACACTAAATGGGATATCTCAACCTTCAGCAGGGTAGGGGGAAGGGGGATGAGAGGAGGGATGATGGATGGGGGGGGCATCCTTGGGGGGAGGGGAGGTTTGAAGTACCCACTATAGAAGAGGGACAGGATCATGTAGGGAATGGACCAGGTGGGGGGTGGGATGAGTGGGACGAATTATAAGCAGCCTTGTACAATATATCTACTATGATAATGTTTTGCATAGCTAGACATGTACAACATATACTAAATTACTTATCTCCCCAGAGGGAATGGGTTACAAGGGAGGAAGGAAATGGATCTGAAATTCGAGGTCTTAACATTAAATGTTTCAAATATATATAAATACTATTATTAATACTCTTTTGCTTTTAATAGGGAGATAAGATGTGCAGGCATTGGGACACAAAGATTCACCTTTCTCTAATGGAAAAGTCAATGGGTGCATGGGAGAACTTATGGGAGAGAGCAGATTGGAGGAAGCGATATCTTGTGGGACTGCTATTCTGGGAGGTTGGGTAGTAAAACAGAAATCAATAAAGCATTTGTTTAAAAAAAAGAGATCTTGTTGCAGATCAGAAACTTCATTCTAGTACAGGATCCTGATTTTGACCCTGCCAGAGAGGTACTGTGTGATTTTCAATAGGTTATCTAATCTTCCTATGTCAGATAGATTATAGATAGATAACAAAAATTGATGATCATGACCAAAATAGAATAGATAGTTAATAAATTAATAATAGAAATAGAGAAGTTCAGACAGATAATGCATTCATTAAGTGTTTACTATTCACCAGGCACCTTGCTAAGCCCTGGGAATACAAGTACAAGCGGAAAGGGAAGAGAATCCTTGTCCTCAAAGGGCTTATATTAAAATTAGGAAAAACAGTATATTAAACAGAACTGAAAATCTGAAAAGGTGTGTGGGGGGACAAGAAAGCCAAGAGCCATTAGCAGAGGCAGTGAGGAGTGAACCTGGCTAGAGTGGGAACTTCCTAAAATGAAGGGTCTGGATGGGAACTCTCCAATACGAAGAGGAGGTTGTAGGGGTGGTGGCATCTCCAGCTCAAGGCCCCTAGGGAGTATAATGCAAGACCTTTTTATGTCTCAAGGTTATTGAGAGGAGAAAATGATCTTAAAAGTACTTTGAAAAAATCAAATAGCAATATATTCCTAATAGCAAAAATCATGATAGTAAAATCTCCACCTTCATAACATAAGATCCACTGACAGTTTCAGTTACTATGTATATAGCAGATTTACTCCTTATGCAATTTAATTGCCATTATCTCAATTGGTTTTACCACATCTCTATAAGGAGGTTGCTATCATCCTATGTTATAATGGGGAAATAGGGCTACAAGGATAGGGGGTGATCTGCCCTTGGCTACACAATGAACCATGATTACTCAGATCCTATGTCACCAGACTTCCATCCCTTTACACATGATGTCTCTCTCATCTTTATTGGCCCTGGTCACCCCCATATTGCTTTTCAATAGCTCTAAAAATGTCTAATGGTTGTAGTGCAGCCCCAGAAAAAAGAAGGCTTCCTTTCATGTTGGCAACGGTGAAGGCGACCTTCAGTCAATGGCACACAGCCTTGCCTTCTCAGAAGTGGTTCATCAGTGTGACCTAGCCTGTCCCTGGAGTTCAGATGAGGGAACCTGGGCACATGACAGAGATGCTTTTTATCTTAAGGCAGCCCAGATGTTCCAGGCATAGACAACCACATTCCCCACACAGATGGCCAAATAGTCCCCATGACATCCGTGAATGTAGCTCGTGCCCATTTATTCCCAACTGTAGGAAATTCCCTATTCAGGGAACTTACTGTGACTTGGAAGGTAAAATGGAAAATGTAGAGCCAGAGGTCACGCGAGGGACTACATACACCTCCCCAGGGCGTGGCTATTTTTCTTGGTCAGCAAGTCACTTTTCTGTCACCAAGTGTGAGAGCCACTGGGAGAGAGTGGTCTAAAGGTCATCTCTGGTGCAGAAATCCTTCCTCAGAGAAGTTTGATCACTCCCTCCACTGAGAATCATTGACACACAAGTAGTTATTGAATATATATCCCTATTCAGTGGTCAGCACAGTGTGGGAGACAGAAGAAGACAGAGACCATGAGGGATCTCAAAATAATGCTGCCCATTGAAATGAAGAGGAGGTGGGGTTGCCCACCTAGAGCAGCTAGAGTGCATGTCTGGAGTCAGGGAGACCTGAGTTCAAATCTAATCACAGACACTTACTAGTTAGGTGACCCTAGACAAATCTCAACCCTATTTGCCTCAGTTACTTCGTCTGTAAAATGAACTGGAGAAGGAAAAGGCAAATCATTCTAGCATCTTTGCCAAGAGAAACCCAAGTGGGATTATGAAGGGCTGGACACTTAGTAACAAGGGGTTACCACTGTAAAAAACAAACAAAAAACAATGCTCAGGACAGAGAAGCAAGACAAAAGACCACTGCCTCCATTGCTCTCCCTTGTACTGAGCTCATCCTGTTACCCTCTGATGACGTCAGGGCTGTTTGAATCTTCTTTAGGAGTTCCTTTCCCAGCACTCCCACCCCAATTTGAAACTGGTGTTTTGGTGAACTCTGGTTTGATCAAGAACTTAGTTATTTTCTCTGATTATGACTCACCTGACTTTCATAGTTTTCTTCCCTTAGGCCATATAACTTATTCTTCTTTGGTAAAGTACCCTCACCTAGCCTCAGGTAGCTTTCAATCTGTCTAAGTAAAGGAGACATGAACAAATGAAACAATTAAAAAATGGGACAAGGCGATATTTACGTGTTTGAATTAAGTGGTAATTGGTATGGCCCACGAGGAAGGCTTAGCAAATGTCAGAGGTCTTGGGGAAAGCTTTCAAGTTTGTGCTTGTAGTGGAGAGTCAGTAAGACTTGAGCTAAAATTCTGCTTCAGACTCTTACTAACTCTATGATGCCCAGAAAATTATGTAACTGTGCCTAATTTTTCTCTTCTCTAAAATGAGAGGACTGGACTTAATGTTCTCCAAGACCCCTTAAATCTATGATCTATGAGCCTATGGGCCTATGCTTAGGCTAGGCCTGAAATCTGACTCTCTCATATGATTACGGTTCTTTTGATCAAGAATAAGGAGCAATTTTATGACAAGTATGATTATTTTCTCCACTAAATCAAGCAGTGTATCCACTTGCAGCAATAACAATTAATTGTGGTTACACATTAAAAATACACATATTTAAATATTATACATCTAAATACATATACTTTATGGTAAGGGGAAAATCTGAACCCTAGATATTTGAAATAATAATAGTGACCAATTATCTCAATATTCATAATAAAACACTGGCAATTTACAACAAACCTGTTGTCAGTGGGCACCATTTTATATAGTTTTCTCTAGCAATGGAAACAATTCTGCCAAACATAAAATTTCTGTAATACAGGAGAGCCAGATTTTTGGTATGGTCTGCACCATTCGCCATTTTTGCAATGATTTGAATCTAGTTTTAATCAAAAGAGCATTGGACTCAAAATTAAAAGAAATAAATATGAATCTTGTTTCTGCCACTTTCTAGCTATGTAAACTTAGGTTATTATTTTCACCAGTCTGAGCCTTAGTTTCCTTGCCCCCAAAGCGGAAATAACTTCTATGCTGTCTACTTCATGGAGCTGCTGAAAAGACATTTTGTAAATTTTAAAATGATATAGTGTCCAATTATCATCATATAGTTCTTATCTTTTTTTATTTGCCTTTTCAACTACATTTTGGGATAGTTAGGTGGTACAGTAGATAGAGAATTAGGCTGAGAACCAGGAAGACTCATCTTCCTAAGTTCAAAATTGGCCTCAAACACTTGCTAGCTGTGTGATCCTGAGCAAGTCACTTACCCCTGTTTGCCTCAGTTTCCTCATCTGTTAAATGAGCTGGAGAAGGAAATCAGTATCTCTGCCAAGGAAACTCCAAATGGGGTCACTGAGAGTCAGGCATGACTGAGAAACAACTGACCTGAATTACATTTCAAGTTAAGATCAAGGACTGTGTTATCAATTTCTCTTGAACATTCTCATACCATTTGATATGGTATAGAGGCATGACAGCTGGTGGCCAGTGGATTGGCCTTCGAGTTAAGACCCCTAAAGGTCTACCATGATGTGATTCTAAGCCTTAGTTATCTCACTCATATAACCTTGGACAAATTGCTTCACCTCAACAGGCCTCAATTTCTTACTCATAAAATGAAGAAAATAGACAGATGACCTCTAAGGTTGCTATCAGCTCTAATCTTCAAATACTTCTGGACACAGTTCCTCTCTAAGATGCCTTCCAGCCCTGTTTTCCCTGATTCTAGACAACAACCGTTGATGTCTTAACATTCTGTTGCTTTTCCTGCTAAATGACAAAAGTGGGGTCACTTAATTGTTGGCTGTCCAGAGTCCCCAGCTTCAGGCAGGTTCTCCATGGATCCTATTTTTAGAAAGCTCATTTTAGGCCCCGACACTTGCATCTGTCATCAGCAGGATCAACGGCCAACATCTCATGCGTGCTCCTACTGTACTCAGGGGTCACATCATCAAGCCTGCCACATGACTGGAGTCTGAGGTTGTGCTGAAGGTCAGTGTTTCCCATGATATTCTGACAAGGTCTCTCTTGATAAGACACACTCAAGCTGGTCTCTCACTGAACTCCAGGAGTTCAAAGTCAATGCTTAATATTCCTAGGCAGTAATCAAAGTGACTTTGCCAAAAGAGAGGCTTAAGGACAGGTGGAGAGACAGACAGACATACATACACACACATACATATATACATACCCTCCCCCTACACACACACACACACATCAGTTAAATCATACTGATCTTAGAAAAGTTACTTAGCTTCTCTGGGACTCAATTTCCCCATCTGTAAAATGCACTTGGGGAGGTGTTGAAGTAGGTGATTTCTAAGATTCCTTCTAATTCTAAACCTTATACTTCTATGATTTTTCAGTGAATGTCCTGGGTGAAACTTTAAACTAGGGATCCCAAGGTCTGAGTTCTTTCTAGTCCTGTTTTCTTCACTTGTTGTACACTTGAGCAAGAGTCTTAACCTCTCTGAACCTCTGCTAACTCACCTTAAATGAGTATAAAAATATCTATCTGTCTTACTAGCTTGTTGTGAGGTTCTGGGGGGAGGGGGCAAAGTAGGTCAGAGTAATTTGAAAAAAAAATACTCCACAAATATGCATTATTTATATCTAAACTGAGAAGCCACAAACAGCAAAAATGATTGAATAGCCACCATATGCTAAATCCTTTTTAGACCCCATGGAAGGAAGTCATGGAAATAGCTGGCACAGTTTCTATGCTTAAGAAACGTATTAATGAAAGTAATAGGATATTCACAGTAAGAACTCCATGCTCTTAGGGAGTTGACTCAGTCAGCTTGAGGATTCTGACTTTGACCCCTTCTTTCATTGGTGAGTTCTAAGAGCCTCCATTGTGGGGAAGTGTGTCACACTTAATCCTCTGGACTTAGTCGCCATATCTTCATGGAGGTATCATCCATATACCCTTCACTCATTTTCAGTTCTTGTATGTGCTGTGTACATATACATCTATATATACATATATATCTATACATGTGCATATGTAAACATATGCATGTGTTTTGTGTGTATACATGTTATCTGTCTATGCATATGTGCCTACATAGATATATTTATATAAATATATAGATATATATATAAAATACATGCATAAAACAACATATGTTTATTACATAGGTATACATATACATATGTGTAGATATATTAATGTCTACATATAAATACATGTATACAAGTATATGCATATATACATCTGTGTGTATAATCACATATATATGAAGCAAGGTTTGCATATATCTATGTTTATATACATAGATGTATACATGCATGCATGTATACGGTATTCTAAAAGTTTAGTGAACATTTAAGTATATGTCTATATGCATATACAATGCAACAACTCACAAATATGTATGCATGTATATACACATATGTACACACATGCATACATATACACAGAGATACACACATATCTCCCAGCCATTGCTTCACAAGTCATCCACCAGGAAACCAGGGTCTAGCTGAGCATTTGCCATCTGCCATAATATGTATATTTAAATACCAAATTTTTACCTCTTGCTCTTGCATTGGGTAGGTAATCAAATTACTATTAGTACTGGAGAGGGCATGATAACTGATTACCCTGTGACTCTACTCACTATCCCATGACTCCCTAGTCTGAATCTCTAGTTACTACTCCCCTCTATGGGTTGTAACACCTGACCTATTAGATTATAAAATCTTTGAAAGCAAGAATTATCTCACTTTTATATTTGTATTCTTAGCACCTAGCATTCAATAGATCCTTAATACATTTTTTATCCATTCATTCACTCTGTGGCATAGTGAATAAAGTGCTAGTCTTGGAGTCAAGAAACCCAAATTCAAATCTAATCCGAAAACTTACATTTACTTGTGACTATAGACAAATCACCTAATCTGCCTCAGTTTCCTCATGCTTATAATAAAGCTTATAATTTTAAAAAAATTTAAAATAAGCTAAATGCTTATAATAGCAGCATTTGTGCTTCAGGGTTATTATGAGGACAAAATATAAAGCATTTTGAAAATTATAAGGCATTAGAGAAATATTACCAGTGCTATCATCATTCGCTTTGTTCCTTCATTAAAGCCTAAACTATATACAAAAAGATCAGACATATATGTGGGATTAATTTTTTAAGAGCTTTTATAGAAGAGGTGAGTTTTGAGCAAGATTTTGAAAGAAGAGACAGATATGACTTGCCAGTTATGGTAGAAAATATTCCAGGAGAACTTTATACTCACAACTCTGAATTATCTTCTTGCATTCTAAAGTGTATTGTTATGGAGACAGTTCAGTATACTGATAAGAGCCTAAGGTTTAGAGCCCTCTGATCTAGGTTCAGCTTTGGCTCTGCTGCCCATTAAGCATGTCAATAGTTATCATTTAATTTCTCTTTGCCCAAGTTTCTTCATCCTCACTCACATCTATTTCCTCATCTCTATTTCCATCTACCTACACCCTCACAGTCACAGATGCGTTAGCTCCACACAGATATCATGCAGCCATGAATACATGGTACTTTTGTTTCTCTTGTTTCCTCGTGTTTATTCTTTCCAGATCTTAGGTGAATGATTATCAGAGGTGGAATAGAATAGGAAGCAACGTGAGCTTCTGAAGCCATCAAAGGTCCCCTTAGCAATAGGAGCTGGCAGCAGCAATAGCCAAATCCAATAAGGACACAGCTCTGAGGATCAATGGGTTTGACTCTGGCTAGAAATGAATCCACCTTCAGGCTATGTCCTGCAAATAAGGGACTCACCTACTGACTATGGCTCATCCAATTATGAATTTGGTGGGGATACTCCAAAGGAAGAAAAATGTTCAAGAGAGGAGAGGAATCTCTTTGGTTGAGCCCCCAGTAGCCAGGGACTGAGTGAGAGTATAGAGGGGAGAATTTGGGGAATGCTATCGTACTTTTGTCGCTACTATTCCTTCTCAGTATATAGCCCTTCATAAAAGCTGATTGATATTAATTTATCAGACAGCTAAATGGCTCAGTAGATAGATAGATAGCTTGAATTCAAAAAGACCTGAGTTCAAATGCAGCTTCAGACACTTAGTAGCTGTGTGATCCTGGGCAAGTCATTTAACCTCTGTTTGTCTCTGTAGAGGGAAATGACAAACCACTCCAGTATCCTTACCAAGAAAAGCCCTAGAACAATATTAGTGGCTACAGTCCATGGGGTCACAGGGAGTTGCACTAATCAACTCAACAACCATTTTCAAGCAATATTGGAAAGATGTTAATTGGTTTGATTATAGTATGGGGAGGATTTTGGATAGATGCTGATGAACATATTATTAGGGGACAAAACCTCTAAACCCTCATGGCTGCCCATAGAGACAAAAAACATTAGTTATGCTTGGAAGATCCGATGTCCTAGTTCAAATAGAGATTTGGAAGAATGAGTGCCAGAGCCTACTCATTCAAAAAACATTAACTTTTTAGTATATGTAGTGCATTTTGAGATTAAAAATTAATGTCATAGTTGTTTCCCTAAAGAGATTTACACTTTAGTGGGGAGATGGTAAGAATATGAAAACATATGGGTAAGTATAATGTATATTAGAATGTGATGAGTGCATGGGTAGTGAGTGATGTGAAATTATATAAAGGAAAACTATTTTCAGTTATTTTATGGGGAAGGGTTTAGTTCAGGGAAGGCTTCATGGACAAACTGTGAGGTTTATTAGTAGCAATAATGCTAGGCCTAAAGTGGGGTAGACCCGAGTTACAGTCATCCTTCTGACACTAGTCTTGTGAATAGCAGCCGTCTCTATGGGGTGCTACCTTCATCCAGATCACTGTACTTAACTCTCTCCCACCAGACCTTACATTCCTGGAATGGTCTCATAGGTGAGCTTTTGCCTCCTCTTGTCCTGAATCAGGACTCCATGTCATTTATTGGTCCTCTTCTCACCATGTCATGTGATAGTAACACCACCCCCCTTCTAGCTCTCTTTTATATATTGTCCTCCCCTATTGATCTGTCATCTATCTGTCCATCTGTTTGTCATCTGTCTATCTATTATATTTAATTTATTATCAAACTGTAGATTATTACAGTAGTTTCCTGAAAAATCTTTCCACTTCCACTCTCTTCCCCTTTCTATCTTTGCTTCATAGTGCTGCCAGAATAATCGTTTTGAATTCATAGATCTGGATATGGCATTGCTTTGCTCAAAAAATCTCCAGTGACTCTTTTTTTTGTTGCTTTTTTTTTGGAGGGGCAAGGCAGGGCAGTTGGGATTAAGTGACTTGACCAAGGTCACATGGCTAGTAAGCGTGTCAAGTGTCTGAGGCCAGATTTAAACTCATGTCCTTCTGACTCCAGGGCTGGTGTTCTATTCACTGTGCCACCTAGCCGTCCCATTCAATGACTCTTAATTACAGAATTGTTGATGAAAAAGACTTTGAGGCCATCCAATTTAACCTACATCTGAATAAAAAATCAATTCAACATGTTCAGGTGGGTCATCTGGCCTTGAAGAGCTTCATTTGGGGTGGAGTCGGGGGAAAGTGTCAAAAGACAACACGTTTAGATAGTTCTAGTTGGAAAGATTTTCTTTACATTCAGCCTAAATCTGTTATTCTACATATCCCACCCATTGATGGACCAGAGCTTTGTCCTCTGAAACTAAACACAACAAATCTAATCCTCTTCAAAACTAAAGCTTGTTAGTTTTTTGAAGACAACAGTTATAACATCTCTTGTGTCTTCTCTCCATCCAGCTAAATCTCTCTGTTCCCCTCAACTCTAATTAATGCTCAAAATAACTTGGTCTCAAGGTCTTTCACCATCCTGGATGTTTGTCAATGTCTTTTTCAATATGTGTTGCCCAGGACTGAACATTACTCCAGATATGGTAGGTAGGTGGTACAGTGGATAAAGGGGCTGGACCTGGAAGCAGGAAGTTCTGGCCTTAGATACTCATTAGTCACATGACCACAGACAAGTCACTTAACCACTATCTGCCTCAGTTTCCCCATCTGCAAAATGGGAATCTGCCTGTCAGGATTGTTGTGAGGATCAAATGAGACATTTGTAGAGCTCTTGGCACAGTGTCTGGACATATATACAGCAAGGATGATGATAATGATAACATGGTTTGACCAAAGCAGGTTATAGTACAAGTATAGTTTGGTGTTTTGGACCTGGTTTCTAATCCCACCGTTGACTCTTACTACCATGAGACCTTGGGTAAGTCATATAACCAAACTGGACATTGAGTTCCTCACTTATAAAATTAGGTTATTAGAATATATGGCCTCTGAAGTCCTATCCTGCTCTGGATTTGTGGTGCTATAATCCTATGATCTCCTGTGTCCTGCATGTTATGCCTCTCCAAATGCGGCTTAAGATCCCATTCGCTTTTTTGGCTGTGTTGGCTGTTGACTCATGGTGAGCTTATAGTCCACTAAAATCCCTAGATCTTTTACCCATGACCTCCTCTCTAGTCACCCTACCCCCACCTTATATTTATGAAGTTAATTTTTTGAACTCAAGTAGGAAATTGCATTTTCCAATTCAATTTTATCTTTTAGATTCAGCACATCATTCTAACTGTTGAGATATTTTTGGATTATGATACTAGTTTCCAACATGTGTTAGCAATTGATCCTTGCTAACTCTGGATTATCTTCAAATTTGATAAACATGGCTTCACCCAAGCAGCTGAACATTACATATTGTTGGCTCTAGATTATTTACCATTTTTATCAAACTCTTTTGTATGGCATTTGAGATTTTCTATGATCTAGCATATACCTGCTTTCCTAGCCTAATCTCATATCAGTTCCATCCATGAGTTCCATGCTCCTACCAGATTGCATTTCTCTCTGACCCCTGGAAGATTACTATATTTCTTGGCTTTGTGACTTAGCTCCAGAAAAAAAAAAAAAATGATAGGAGTTATTTCTTTTTTTTTTTTTTGCTTTTCTTTCTTTTTGTTTTTTGCTTTTTGGAGGGCAATTGGGGTTAAGTAACTTGCCCAAGGTCACATGGCTAGGTTTTTGTTTGTGTGTGCGTTAAGTGTCTGAGGTGAGATCTGAACCCAGGTCCCTCTGACTCCAGGGCTGATGCTCTACTCACTGTGCCACCTAGCCGCCCTGGAGTTACTTCTTTATCTAGTGAAGAACTAATGTCCTTTGAGGCCACTGAGTGCTTCAGGAAGAAAAAAAGTGATTGGAGTGACTTCTTTACCTAGTGAAGGGCTAATTGTCCTTCGAAGTCACTAAGTGTGGTATTCCTAAAAGACCAATGAATTTTGAGTCAGAGGATCTGGGTGCAAATCTTGGCCTTATTATATGTGAAACTTTGGTCAACTCTTTAATTTCTTTGGCCCTCAATTTCCTCAACTATAAAATGAAGGGATTGTATTAAGGTTCTTAATTTGGGCTTTGCTAATGTGGTTTCTGAAAAAAAATTGATAACTATATTTCAATTATAAGTGAAACCTTTTGTGATATTATGTATTTGGTTTTATGCATTTTAAAACATTAGTTTGAGAAGAGGCCTATAGGCTTCAACAGATTGACAAAATAATCCATGGTACAAAAAAGGTTAAAAATCCCTGGGCTAGATGATAATTAAGGTTTCTTGAAGCTTCATTATCCTCCAGAAAGGCTTTTCTCACTCTTTCCCAGCATCAGTAACCATATCCCCCCCCCCCCGCCCCGACTCTACCACTCCCAGAACTCAGATGACACTTTCTTTGTACCTCCCAAATGTTTTTTTTTATAATGTTTCATATTTATCTGTCTACATCATATCTTCTTAATAGATAGTAATCTCATGAAAATATGGACCATGGTTTACATATACTAGCACATAGAACAGTACTCTGTGAACAGTAAGTGTTTAATAAATGTCCATTGAATTGAATTGATTAAATGATCCCTTCTCCCCTTTACATTGCCCTGTAGTAAAATGTGAAATAAACTGAGAAATCTCTGAAGTTTAAAATATGCTAATGACTGTGATTCTAGGAAGCCCCAGTTTACAAAAAGGTCGAATTCCAACAGTCTCTCTGTTTGTCATAGTGGTTATTTGGAATACAGAAAGAATTTGCCCACAATGGCAGTTATACATTTAAAATGATATTATGTTCTATGATTTTTCATTGTAAACGTATAATGTTTCAGCCACCATGTGGGTGAGATAGAATTTTTGTGGCCTAGCCTAGCAACTGAACCATCATTTGTAAACATCGTTTCTCTAAGGAACTGCTTTCTGTAACACACATCAGGCAGAGAACCTAGAAGTTTAGGAAAAAACTCTTCCTGATTATGGTTCTGGGTCTTTGGGCATCTTTGTTAGGTAGAAGTGAATGTGGCAGTTGAGAAATCACGACTTACTATCTGAAGATGTTGGGTATAGGAATGGGGTGGGGGTGGGCGGAACTACTTCAGTATGAAATAGTTCAGGTGGTCAAATATATGGTCATATGTGGGGAATTCATAACTCAATGATTGCCTTTATTATTCATCTTGTCTTATTACTATTAAGATTACCCTAGAGTTCAAACAGGTATTTGCCCAATGTAGAAGGACATAATTTTGGGGGGTACAATTTTAGACGATAAGCAGGGGCCCTGGCATAGTCAGTAGAGATCTGGACTTGGAATCAGGAAGACCTTGGCACATAGTATTAAGTAAATCAGTCAGCAAACATTGGTTAAGCACCCATCATGTTCCAGGCACCATGCTAAGCACTGGGAATACAATTATGAAAGACAGACTTGGCCCTCAAAGATTATGCAATCCAAGAAAGAACCTTGAAAGGAGGAGGGGCAGAAGGAAGAAGAAAGTACTTGATGAAGGGGCATGATGGAGTCTAATCCAAAGGACTAGATATGGCTGGTCTGGGAGACCTCTTTAAATGGAGGCTTTGGGAAGAGTTCTTTGCTCTACCTTTCATCCCTCCATTCAGAGCATATGGAAGGCTTGTTGATTAAATTCTACCTCTTACATATATTAGGTGTGTGTGTGTGTGTGTGTGTGTGTGTGTGTGTGTGTGAGAGAGAGAGAGAGAGAGAGAGAGAGAGAGAGAGAGAGAGAGAGAGAGAGAGAGAGAGACACCCTGGAAAAGTCACTTAGTCATGTCCTAGACTCTTTAAACTGCAGAGCAGCTACAGATTTACATTGTCATAAGTAGTTTCCTTTCTAGGAATTAATGAAAGCACAGGTCTAGGGTTTTTGTTGTTGTTGTTGTTGTTGTTTGTTAGAGGCCAGTAATGGTCAGTTATTTATCTGCTATTAAACCTGCCATCCCCCAGACTCTTGCACTCTGGGAAGCTTCATCATAGGAAGCTTCATAGGAATTGATCCATTCTACTAGGCTTGCCATAGTATTGCTTTCTCTAGGAAAGTTGACTTAAATTCTTTGAACTGGAATTTTAATATCTGTTAAGCCCATGTCCTGCCTTTGGGGATAAAGGGATAATTATGAAAACCTGCTTCTGGTTAGCTGTGCCCATTATTCAGTGGCCCATATCTTGGAATCATCTCTCAATAGGAGGTAAAATTATATTCCATGAACTTATGCTTTGTCTTAGCTTCCAGAGTTTTTAATTTCTCCTCCCTTCCATAATGCATCAAGGGTTTGTGCAGCTGGTTCAAGAGTTAAATATGCAATCAGTGTGATGCAATCCCTTCCCTTATCAGCAAAGGGGGAGAAAACTAGCTTAAATTTTATGCATTTTTCAAGACTTCCACTGCAAAGTGATAAGTAAACTTAATTGATGTGATCTTAATTGGAATCACAAGGGGAGCTGGAATGCATGTGGAGTTCAGTTGTTTTTGTTTCTAATGGAGCTGTTTGGCTGAGATTGGGCCATTATCTCTAGCTCCCCAGAGGATATGAATCTGTGAATTTGAGTCTTGCCTGAAGTGGAATGTTATACTGAATATAGACTCTTTCTGGACACTCCTTCCCTCCTCTTTTCCATGGTTTGGAGGAGGTCACAGTTTCCTAAAGAGCTAGATATGTGGCAAATAAACAATATTCTTGTTCCATCTTAAGACATGGTGATGATACATGTACATGTATGTTCATCATCATTATCCTGAATTAATCATTTTACACTCATGATACAGATCTAGAGACTGCTGCAGAACACTGAAAGGCCCCTCTCCTTAAGAGACTTATGTGTATGATTGCACATCTATATCAGATTGCTTACCATCTCAGAGACAGGGGAGGGGAGAGAGAAAGGGATAAAATTTGGAACTCAAAACTTTTAAAAAATGGTAAAAATTATTTTTACATGTAATTTGGGAAAAATAAAATATTATTAAAATATATTTAAAGCCCCCCCCCCCCAAAGGAGAGAGAGAGACCTATATGTATTGTTTTTTTGTTGTCTTTTTTTTTTAATTCTCTTATCTGTATAGTTCAATCTTAGAGATTTTCAAGGTTTATTATTTTTATTTTTCACCACCAACATTCTTTGGTGAGTATCTGTGCTGAGGGAATTAGATAAAGTAAGCCAGGCAGCTTGATTTTCACCCATTTGTCGTCTTTGGGTCTTTCTCATGGGTAATATCTCACCCATCTCTTCTGTATAGCTTATTGAAATGTTTTTCTTCTGTTTTTGTTTTTCTGAATGCGAAGAGGAAAAAAGCTGAGATCATTTCTATTACTGCAGAGGCAACATGGAAAGAAAGTTGGTATTACATCCAGGAGGACCTGGGCCTAAATCAAGCACCTCTTCTAACATATACTGACTGTGGGAACCTGGGTGAGCTCGATATCAAACTAAAATAAAAATGAGGGTCACTATACATAAGGCTCCCTGGGGGCTGCCTATTGGCTTAGAAAACCCCATATTAACATTATCTATGTTCTGTTGTATTTTTATTTATTTTTAAAAACATGTCCTAATTTCATTTTAATCTGGTCTTGGCAGCATTCAGGAATGTGGGCTCCATTAGGCCCCTGTTCGAAATCTCTGCTCTCGGTGGTTTCCCTATCTGACACCATGTCACTCCCCTACTCAATAAATTCTAGTACCTCACTAATTAGGAGCAATTGCCAACTCTGTTCCATCTCCAAGTCTGATATGCATGCTCTCCTTCGCTCTTAATAATAGCTAGCACTTAGATAGCATTTTCAGTTATATGAAGCGTTTTTCAAATATTTCATTCTCATAACAATCCTGGGAGGTAGGAACTATTATTATCACTGTTTTATAGATGAGGAAACTGAGCTTAATGGAGGAAAAGTTACTTGTTCAGGAACATGTAACACATAATACATAACAAATGTTAGAGAGCAGATTTGAACTCAGGCCTTCCTGAGCTTCCAGTGTTCTATCTATTGTACCATCCAGCTACTTTTGATTTCTGCCAAGAGCCAACCCAAGCTCCATTTTGACATGAAACCTCTAATGGAAATCTTACCCAATCATTCTTAATTCTAGTGCTTTCTTTCTGTTGATTATTTCCTGTCTTGTTTATAGCATGGCATAGTTATCTTTTGACTTTCTTTGTATTCCCAGTGCTAGGTATATACTCGGTGCTTAATAAATGCTTATTAGCTAACTCACTAGTACTCCCGGCTTTTGGTGCTCTCCTCCCCCTATCAATATCTTTGCAGCTATTTTTAATCTATTTGTATATACTTATATATGCACATATTGGCTCCCCCAATAACACATAAACTTGAGGGAAAAGACTTTCACTTTTCATCTCCAGCACCTAGTAGAAGGTACTTAACATACATGCTTATAATTGGCTGATTTATTCAATAGCTCTCAGAATATGGCAATCACTCAATAAATATTTTCCATTCATTCATTCATTTTATCCACCTGCACCATATTCTGCCAAATATTAAGCATAAAACAATAATGGCATGATAATGGCTTTTTTCAAAACATTTTGTTATCTGAACTTCATCAAATAAAATGAAAATGAGAAAATAACTATATAAAGTAATTACCATCAGTATCCACATAAATTTAAATAGGAGTATAGAAAAAGAAACATCTAACAAAGAGCTGAGTCATCTGGCTTATTAATAGACATATAGGGGCTTATGAGCATGGTTCAGAAGTAGGTCATTACCACTAGCAATTACAGAAAAGCTAGCCTTAAGGAGTCTGGGCCTAGTGATTGAAGCACATTATCCAAGTAAATAGTAAAAAGGGCAGCTCATCACCGTAGGCGGTAAAATTAACACTCTCATGTAGCCAGAATTATACTCTAGAAATTCACTATGCTTCACAAAATTCCAAATGCATTACAAATAGAAACCCCCAAATAATTAATAATAATAATAATAATAATTTGCATTTATGCAGCACTTTAAGGTTTGCAAGCTTCTCATTTGATCTTTGTAACAACCTTGAAAGGTAGGTGTGATTACTATCCCCATATTATTGATGAGGAAACTGAGGTGTAGAGAAGTTAAGTGACTTATCTAGGGTCACACAGCTAATAAGCATTTAATTCTGTATTTGGACTCAAGTCTTTCTGACTACAAGCCCAGCATTCCATCTCCTATGCCACCTGGCTGCCTCAAATATTATCCTAAATAATAAATTATATTGGAAGTAGATTCTTACTGCCAACAAAATCGTTCCCTATAACTGCTTGGTCATAGCATTGATCCATAAATACATAAAATTTTAAAACGTCTTTAATAGACACCATCATACCAAACACTTTTACATCCAAACTATGTAGAATGACTCTTTGAAAATCAGGAGGCCTTGCAGAAGAAACCAAAACCATGTGAGAACAGGAAAATGGTTCATGTCATTCCTGTTATCCCACCTGCTACAGGAATTGTTATGAAGATGTTTTCAGCAAGTCTGTGGAGTGAAAACTTATATCCCAATATACTATTGTTCAATTACAAAAAGCAGCCATTTTATCCACTGTACAATAGAACATCACCAATTAGATATAAATTACTAATCCAATAGAACAACTTGTCCTAGAACCCTTCAAATAAGAATGCCATCAAGCAAGATTAGTCAAGCAATAAGCATTTGTTAAGTGTCTACTGTATTCTGCATTAGGATCTGGGAGTACAATTACAAAGAATAAAATAATTTCTTTTTTTTTAAGCAATTGGGGTTAAGTAACTTGCTCAAGGTTACACGCCTAGTCATTATTTATGTGTGCGTGCTCATTTTCTGAGGCTGGTTTCAATCTCGGGTCATCCCAACTCCGAGGCCTGTACTTTTACTCACTGTGCCACCTAGCCGCCCCAATAAAATAATTCCTACTTGCAAGGAGCATACATTCTAATAGAGAAGATAAGTACATATAAATATGTATAAAGTTAATGCATAGACATACACACATACATATATACATGTATATGCATGTATACGTATACACATATATACATGTATAAATATACATATACACGCACATATATATATATATATATATATATATATATATATATATGCCAACTACCAGGTAGTATGGAAGGGTCAGCACTAGCAATTGGGTAGATGAGGAAAGGCAGAATATGGTGCTGGGAGAAGAATAATTCATTTTTCTATAATAATAACAGATTTCCTGGTTGTTAAAAGGCTAGAAAACAGGTGATAGCATCATCTTTGAGATGAAGGGCAGGGCCAGCTTTTCGTTTGCTCATCATGGGGTAGTAAAGGTTTGTGGAAACCAAGTCAGGGGCTGAAAAGGCTGGAAAATCATTGGTCTAGTTAGATCTTTCTGTAATGGTTTCCAAAGTCCAATGGCTAGACATGTTGGCTGCTATCGTCGGGTCAGAAGGAGCTAATGTTAACTGCTCAGGTTACCCTTTCCAGGCCCTTATTCATTTACTGATTGGTGGGGGCGGGGGGGGGGGAAGTAAGGTACCAGCTAAAACAGAACACTCCTTTACTTCTCATGGTGACCAGGAAGTTATCATATGTCACGGCTGTTCAGCAGGAACTTAACAGCTGGTGACTTACATGAAAGCTGTCACGTAAATCACCTTGTGTAATAAGCGTGTCCCTGCCATCCTGTGTTAGAAGACAATGCAGCTCATTTAGGCTGGGATCATATTTCAGATAGCCAAGAGAGAGTGTGTAGGTTAGCTTTTTTTTCCTACCAAGGAGCACGGTAAGAGGTCGGGATTATAATATAATGTTTCTTCTATTTTAGACTTCAGCACGGTTTTAATCTGTGAGCTGGCCTGGCCACTTGGTAGTGAGTTTCTCTTAGTCATCTACCAGCTGTCCAGGCTTTCACTACCTTCTCACTCTTATTCTGGTCAATGGTAAATTTTTTAAAAACCCACAACCTTGAGCATTGCCCCCCCCCCCCAAATACAATTTCATCATCATGTTTTCTTTTACTTGAGTCTAACTGAGAAAGCCCTGAGCATATGTCTATGCACAAGATTCAATGTCTGCATGAGACACAACATAAGCTCTTGATCAATATGTTTTGTGAGTACCAGGAAAAACAAGATAGATCAATAAAGAACAGAAAACAAATTATACAAATCTGCACAAATAGAACTATTCCTTTTCCCACCATTCCCTCAATGTTCGGGAATATACAAGATGCTAGATTAATAGTTTACTCTAAAACTAAGAGCTTATATTTCTGTGCCATTCTGTGGTTAACAAAATATTTATTCCAGAACAAAATTGTGAGGCGAGTCTGGTATAATTATCCCCATTTGGTAGAAAAGGAACAGAACACAAAAAAGAATGAATGATTTGCCCAAAGTCAGGCAGTCAATAAGGGTTAGACCTAAAACTTGAGCAATCAGAATTGTTCTTGGTTGTTTCATCTTTTTTGTTATTTGTTCCTTGGTACATCTAATTCTCTGGGTGCTTCTGTGTATTTCTCTTCTAGTCTAGACTATTCTGTTTTGTTAAATCATATAAATATAGCATATTAGAATAGAATATGATAGTATATTATGACATTATAATTATATTATAATATTATACACTATATTTCTATTATAATATGTACTTAAATTATATTTTAATATATACTTACACATATAATATACACTCTTGCTTATATTGTGATATACACTATTATTTATATTATAATATATACTATTCTTTATATTATATTATAATATATGCTATTGCTTATAATATACATTATTTATATTATGTTATGATATATACTACTATTTATATTATATTATAATATATACTGTTATTTATATTATATTATTATATACACTATGCAGAAGCACCATGGCAAAGAGGATAGAGTTGTCCAGATTCAGTAAGACCTACCTTCAAATCATACCTCTGACACATACTAGGCTATTTTTACTTTTTTTTTTTTTTGGAGACGGTAACTTAGGGCAGTTGGTCTTAAGTGACTTGCCCAAAGTCACATGGCTAGTTTTTTTGTATTAAGTGTCTGAGGTCAAATTTGAACTCAGGTCTTCCTGACTCCAAGGCTGGTGCTCTATTCACTGCACCACCTAGCCACCCCACTGGGCCATTTTTATAATCCTGGGCAAATCATTTAAACTCTCAGTGATTCAGGAAACATTAGCAGAGTATAAGATGCAGAATTCTCACTGATTTGCATTGGGTAGTCAGAAGACATGTTCTCCCCAAGACTTCTTAAAGCAATGACATCGTTGGACCAGTACAAACAGACACACATGTACACCCATATGTGCATGGGTGTATATATGTACATATAAATACATATCCACACATATATGTGTGTACAATATAGTTGGAGAATTCCCTGCATCACTGAGAATTCCCTACATCACTTGCTCAGTGTCACACAGTCAGGTTCTTCTGGCTTCAAAGATGGTTGTCTATTCTGTACTCAATGCTTCCTCTCGAGGTATCATAGAAGCCAGCTATCAGGGCTGGAAATTTTCGTGGGAAAAATGCATGGAGATTATATGCCAGATGTATGCATGTATATAAAGATTTTTCCCATTTTTTCCTCAGAGTCACATTTCATCTGACCCATGAAAAATTGTTTTAAAACCACTACCATCATTATCAGAGGCAGTTAGGTGGCACAGTGGATACAACACTGGACCTCTAGGCAGGAAGATCTGGATTCATATTTGTTCTCAGACACTTACTAGCTGTGTGACCCAGGGGAGGTCACTTAATTTTCCTCTGTTTCATTTTTTTTCCATCTTTAAAATGGGGATAATAAAAGTGTCTACTTCCCAGGGTTGTTGTGAGGATAAAATGAGATATTTGTAAAGCTATTTACAATCCTTAAAAGGCTATATATGTGCTATTGTCAGGAAGCATTTAATAAATAACTACTTTATTTAGTTTTCTACTAGAAATGGACAAAAAATTCTCTGCCCTCTGTGAGTTTACAGTTTAGGTGGTATGACTTGGTGGCCCTGTTTCACTGTGCAAAAATAGGAGGCTGTTACCATAACAACCAGAATATTCTGTGGGAGGGAGGGGGGTAGATTTGTACAGTGGGTATGAATAGGAAAATCTATCATCATGTCTTCAGGACATCGTTTGCTGGACTATTACTAGTACAAATGATCCTGCCATGTATATATGGATTTTGAAAGAAAGTTTTCAAGCTCTATGTACTGTCCCTCTGGATTGCTCTATAGAAGGGAGGGAGAGAGGGAGATAGGGAGTTGAGGGAGAGAGAGAGGGAGAGAGAGAGAGAGAGCACGAACATTAGGCTAGGAACCAAAAAATAGGGGTACTATTTCAGGCTCTTCCACAAACTCACTGGGGCAGGGGCCAGCCACAGGGCAAAATAAGGCCACTCTTTGTGTCCTTAAGCACTCTTACAGGGCTGTGTGAGGAGACTCACTTCCCCCAGCAAGCATGTGAGTTTCCAAACTATGCAATTCTTCAAAGGGAGTGGAGCTTGTGGGGTGGGGGTCAGGAGTGGGGTAGACATTCAGGAAAGGAGCCAGAAAATGCAGCAGTACTGTGAATATATCTTGGCACTGGCTCTGGGTCCATTGCAGAGGTGATAAGCTGACCACCAGATGGGCGGTTTAGACTCTTGTCCTAGCAGTTTCACTGGAATACAGCTACCAGAAATTCTTACCTCCAAGTACCTGGATTCAAATCCCACTTCAGATATTACTAGTTGTGCAATGCCAGGACAGTCATTTAACCTTCCTTTACCTTGGTTTTATGAGGGAGTGGGACTCAGTGACACCTAAAACCCTTTCCAGTGTTAAATTTATAATCTCATAATCCTTTATGGCTAGATGAGTGACGATGGTGTCTGGAGGGCTGGAGAAAAGATATGCTCATTTCCCTTCATAATCGCTAAAGCATATACCTGGCCTACTCATAGGCATAATTGTCTATACAATTTTGGCACAAATCACCTAACTCACTTCTCTAGAGAAATAGCTTTTAACTCTGTGCAACTGTTGCTTATGTTATCAGTCTTTGAAACAAAAACCTTCAATAGCTCCTTATGGATCATAAGATTAGATTGGTATTCAAGGTCTCAATAGTATGTACCTAGATTTCTCTCTCAAGGTCACTGTTTACTGATCTCCACCATTCAGCCAAATTCTTTCTGCTCTTTTTCACCTAAATAAGCAGTGTCCATTGTCATGTCTATGTCTTTGTTCATAATACCTCCCCTGCTGGAATATTCTCCCTCTTCTCTGTCTTATCTATTTTTTACCATTAAAGTTTTACTCAGGTCCATTACCCACCATTGAGCCTCTCCTGACCCATCCAGCTCAAAGTGAATTCTGCCTGTTGTAGACTTCTGTACCACCCTTTCCTCACTTGTTATTGGTCTATGACATCTTTGATATTCTTAACATATATTTAAACTTGTATTTTCATGTGTATTAATATGGTCTCTACAGTTAGATGGTAAACTCTTTAAAGGCAGGGACTGTGCTTAAATAATCTTTGTATTTTCCCCAGTATTTGCACACACCTGTAATAAACACATTAATATGTTTTCTTTAGGGGAGAGGGATCCTAAAGAGCCTAACACTATTCTTTGCATAAATCTGGTATTTAATAAATGTATATCTGTTGACTTATCAAATCATATTTTAGGTAAATGAATGAACAGTGGCGATTCTGTGAATTTCAGGGCTGGAAAGCATCTCCCTACCAACAGGAAGGACTGAGACCATATAAAAGGACCAGTTGTGTCTCACATTTATTTTTAATGATAGGGAGGCTATAATTCTCTTTGACAGTAATTAGCATTCTCCAGTGCTCATCATCAGAAAATTTTCTTTTTTGTTCCTTAGATCTAGCCTTAGTCCATCCAACTAACTTAACCTTATTTTTTTTTTCTTGCTTTACAGTGTTATTGCTTTATGATGAACATAAAGAAGTCAGAAAGTAGGAGCTAAAATTAGACCAGGGCCAGTATCCCTAGAGCAACGAGTAGAGCAGTCACTTAGCTTCATACCATTTGTGAACCTCTGGCCTATGACTTTGACAGTGGTTGCTAAATGTTTGGCACCTACCCATCATGCAGGACCAGCCACAGGCTACCATTGCAGTGGGGAATTAGGTAGCTACAAAGGGTTCTTAGCATACAGAAATGTCAAGGTAAAAATGTTCCCATAGAAGAGACCAAAAGGGAGATATATTATTCAACTTTTGTTCTTATCATTATTATTTTAATTGAAATCACAGGCAATTTAATATAGACATGTTAGCTAATACCTAGTATCATTCAATTTCATGGTCCCAGGTCAGAATTTCACATTTGAATGAGATCACTACAGAGTATGTGGTATTTGGAGGAATATTAATAAAATGTGTTTGATACATATTGAACTTTATGTGCTTCTTAATCCTACAGATAGGGTGATCTTATAGGTGGGTTCTAAAGATTCTGGTCTGGAACTCGGGAGGGAGTTAAACACTAGACATACAGATTTAGGGGTCGTGTATAAAAGGCGTAGGTGAAGCTGTGGAAGAGAGATATATTCCCAATGGAGAGAATTAGAGAGAAAATATGGAAGGGCCAAAGTTAAACTGGGGCACAACAACAATAAGGGAAAGGAAAATGGATTAATTGAGCACAAAGAGGGCTTAGAGTCATAAAGGATAAAGTGGGGGGTATGGTGGCTCAGTTGTCAAACTAAAGCACTGGGCACTAAAAACGTTTCCAAGAAGTTTAGACATGAAGGGAATTGGAGAGATAAGACAGAAGTGGTTCAAGGAATTATCTGTAAAAAAATTAAAACACACCCACATACATGTACGTGTGTGTGTGCGTGTGTGTGTGTACGATCCAATACAAGTCAATTCAACACACACACACACACACACACACACACACACACACTTAATTGAATTGAATCAATCAAAGTCTGCCCATTACTTTGACCATTTTATTGGTAGTCTGGTCTGTTTGTTCATCATTCATTCATTCAGTTTGATCAGTTATTACAATAGCCTTCATTATTGTTCCCTTTCCTTCTAGTCCCTCCCTGTTCCAATCCATTTCACAGCTATCAAAATACCCTTCTTGACACACAGATCTGACTTCTGCTCAGAAACCTTCAGTAGGTCCCTATTGCCTTGAGAAAAAAATAGAAAACTCTTTAGTCAAGTCCTTAAAAGCCTCTAAAATCTGATATCAACCTGCTTTTCTATCCTCATTTCACAACACTGTCTTATAAGCCAGCCAAACTGGACTGTTGGGTGTTATTTAAATTTGTTCCATCTTTAGCTTATCTCCATTGCAGAAGCTGTAGGCCAAGCTCAGAATACACATGCTCTTTACCTCTGCCTTTCAGAATTCTTCAAACCTCACTTCAAGTGCTTTTTCTTCCCTAAAGGCTTCCAGGTCCTCCCCCTTTCCAATGATTATTGCTCTCTCCCTCCTAAAATGGCCTTGCCTATAATTTACAAATTCTTTATATCCTCCCAGTAACCCATAAGATCCTTGAGGGTAGTTACCATTTTCTTTTCTCTTCATCTCTAGCATCTAACACAGTGACTTGATCATAGCAAGAACTTAAAAAGTATTTGTTGATTTGATAAATATGTATGTGTGTACATATAAACATATTTATGTCTACATAGTGTTCAGTTATTCTCCATTCAGGATTTTCTCAGCAGATATACTGGAGTAGTTTGCCATTTTCTTCTATGCCTTATTTTACAGATGAGGAAATTGAGGCAAACAGTATTAACTGAGTTGCCCAAGGTCATACAGCTAGTAAGTGTTTAAGGTCAGATTTGAACTCAGGAAGATTCATCTTCCTGACTCAAGTCCTGGCAATCCGTCCACTGTGCTACCTCTCTGTCTCCTATATATGTATACATATACTATACACCCACATACACAACATACATACATATATGTACTTAGGCACATATTCGATATAAATATACAATTAACATTTAGAAGATATAAATCTTACTGTCATTGGTACTATAACAAAAGCTATACCTAGCACTTATATATCCTTTTAAGGTTTATGAAGCACTGTACATGTTAGCTCTTTTGATACCAATAACACCTCTGGAAGGTAAGTGCTATTATTATTATTTTCATTTTACAGATGAGGAAACAGAGAGGTCAAGTATTTTCCTCAAGGTCACAATGCTAGTAAGTGTCTGAAGTAGGATGTGAATTCAAGTCTTAGTTCCAAGGCTGGTGTTCTTACTCACTTCACCACCTAGTAGTATGAAGGACAGAAGGTCAATATAAGCTTTGGCATTTACTTTCAGTCTTGTCTGAAAGGTAGAATTTATACAAATTGAAGAATAATTGAACCAGCTCCAAATTCATCTAATTTTTGCCATCACCTAGCTCAAATATCTCTACTGTTTCTACAACAATAGCATTACATACTTTATCAAACATTGGCCAAAATCTAGATAAGTTATATCCATAGTATTCACTCCTGTTCTATCTGTATATCAGAGACAAATGTGCTTAATTTGTCCTGATCTCATCTGATAAAACTATGGTGATTCTTTGTGATTACTATTTCCTTTTCTAGATTTTCACTAACCTTTAATAATATGCTT
The DNA here is from genome assembly GCA_011680675.1 of Gymnobelideus leadbeateri. Taxonomy (NCBI): domain Eukaryota; kingdom Metazoa; phylum Chordata; class Mammalia; order Diprotodontia; family Petauridae; genus Gymnobelideus; species Gymnobelideus leadbeateri. The sequence goes on from WOXC01010309.1 coordinate 98,822, forward strand.
TAGAATTTTACCAGAAAAAGAAATTGAAAGAGACTGAAAGGATTATTTTCAGATTTTCTTTAGGGTTTCATTCTTGGGAGATCTTCTCCAGAATCTCATTCTGTCGATGATCTTATTTCTTATTCTACCCTTTTGCTGTTCTCAAGGAAATCTGCTCAGTGCCCACTCTGTGCATTCATCTCACTCCTGCTTCAAGATGGCACTCAGGTTGGTCATACTCCTGAAATACTCTTACCACACTATGCCTCATCATGTGGTTTCTTTTCCTTGAAGCAACGCTTGAAAACTTGGTTCCCGGGGCAGCTAGGTGGCGCAGTGAATAGAGTGTCGGCCCTGGAGTCAGAAGGACCTGAGTTCAGATCAGGCCTCAGACACAACGCACACACAAACAAAAACCTAGCTGTGTGTCCTTGGGCAAGTTACTTAACCCCAATTGCCCTCCAAAAAGCAAAAAAACAAAAACAAAAACAACAACAAAAAAAACTTGGTTCCTCCATGAAGTCATCTGTCTCATAATAAGAGAAATATAATGAGTGTGTTTCCTCTGGCCTTCTCTATAGCAGACACAAATGGAACAAGTAGGCAATTGTTGCAATGGTATGATTCTGAAGGACACAAAAAGGCTCTTCTGACCCAAATGTCCTAGAAGGAAAAAGTAATTTTGTGGGTTTCTAGTTCAATTATTCATTTTACAAATGAGGAAACAGAAGCCAAAGAAATCATATGTCAAGTTATTGCCAAATTCAAGACAAGAACCCAGATCCCCTGATTTCCAGTTTAATGTTATTTCTGCTATCTCCTATTGCCTTCCTTTCCCACTGCTGTGAAATTCCCCCTATTTTAAAGGCTTGGTTACAGAGATGTGAGTTTCAGTTGGGTTAAAGCATTATATTATCTGGAAGGAGTAACACTTTAGCTATCAATGTATTAATAGCAAATATGCTAATAATGAGAAAATTAATTGGAATTGGTTTCTCTGTCACATTACCAACCACTGTTATATTACCAGGGCAAGGATTTGTGGCCTTGTCTTTTTACCATAGGTTTTTCTCTTCGTAAAGAGACTGGAACATGGGACAAGTAAGTTATCATAAAGGGAAAGGTAGGTAGATTGGGATATAACATGAGATATCGTCTGGAGAGAAGAGAGATGAGGATTCCTGATCAGCAAAGATAAATGGGTTGGGGGAGGGGGACTGAGAAGACATTAGAAAAATGGGTGCCCTTGGTGGCCAACAGAGTCATGGAAAGGTGAAGTAGTAAAGGTATCAAAAACAAACTTTACCTAACCTACATCATAATTATGAACAGATGATGTGGATTAAGCAAAGGGAAAACTGAGCGACTGTTTTTTGCATTGAGCTGAAAGAGAGAGCTTGGCATTAAGAATCACAAGGGCAGGCAGCACGAGCGGTCAATGAATGAGGCCAGGGGTCAAAAACTTGAGAGCTGGAAAGTAGAGTTGCCATGCCAATGGAGATTAGCAAGAATATTAATCAGGGAGGACAGGTCGCATTGAGTACAAAGTTTGCTGACAGAACAGAAACAAGATTGAGTAGAAAGCATCAGTTTGAGCCTAAGAATCAAGAAAAACAGATAAAGCAAAATGAAGCCAGGGAATCTCCTATGACAAAGTATCACATGTTTATGAATGTCTTCCTTTTATGGTAGATCTACACTTGCCAGTCATATTCCCCTCAACTTCCAAAAGGGTCATACATGTCAAAAATCCACATCTAGAGGTCTTTTTAAATCCAGTTTTACCCAGGGCTAAGCCAAGCGGTAGATGACAGAACCATGCCACAGTTTACCTAATCATGTTTGCCGTCTTCCCAAGTAATAATAATTATTTTAGATGAATCAGCTACGTGGCATTTTGTACTATCAGACTCCACAAGTCACGTCCCCTTCATGTTGTGAGTATGAAACACATCTCTTTGTTTTTCAAGGAACTCCTTCAAATACTCCACTGAAGGTGGGAGGGAAAGAATTCTTCAGCTCATAGATAGTGTCTTGCTGCTTAGAACATATGGTCTTGGTCTATTTGTCCTAGAAAATGACTGTTTTGCTGACATCATCCATAGTATTTTCTTAGTTTCCTTCAGATTCTTTACTTAGCCTGTCCCCATATTTTAATGCTAATAAGAACATTCTCCAACACACACACACACACACACACACACACACACACACACACACACACACACACACACATGCATCTCAACCATTATTTCTTTAGAGGATCAGAGATAATCTCCCAAACTCTTAAATCATGCTGGTATAATAATGTTGTATGTACACACCATTAGTTAGACTGAACTTGTGTGTTATTTTATTTAATGATGAATTCAATTGAACTGTATAGGATTTTGGTCCAATACTATATGGAATCCTTAATTAGAAAAGATTCTTCACTTTCTAAAATTTTGCTGGTATGGTTGCAGCCAAAACCTTTTTATAAACAGAAGTTAATGGGGTATGTTAGAAAGTAGGGGATGCTATAAACAATTTCTCCAAAATAAAACCTTTCTATGAACTTCCAGAGACGAGAGATAATATGGTCATAGATTTGAGGCTGAAAGGGACATTAGAGTTTATCTAACCCAAGTCCTTCATTTTATAGATAAGGAAATGGAGGGCTAGAAGTAAGACAACTGCATAAAGTCACACAAGTAGCAAATTATACAACTACATTTGAGCCCAGGTTCTGTGAATCTACATCCAGGACTCTGATGATAGTTTGCATAGAAAGCTATCATATGGAAAACACACAGACACACAGACACATACACATTCCTGTACATAAAGCTATAGTAGGTATCCTTTTGAATATTTATGATTGGCTGCCCTCCTTCCTTCTGAGGAGAGAATCTAGCAGACATATAAGAAGGAAGAAGTAAGGCTTAGTCAATTGTAACAGGATAGCAAGTGTGGGGTAGTAGAAAGAATTCTGGTGCTGGAGTGAGAAACCTGAGTTCTAATCCCAGTTATAACATTTACCAACTGTGTCACCTTAGTCACTTAAATTTTCTGAGTTCAATATCCTTGTCTGTAAAATAGGACTAAACATATTTGAATTGCCATATTCAAAGGTTGTTGTGAGGAAAATGTTTATTAGGCTTTACATCACTTTATACATATAAGTTGTTATGGAGGTGGTGCACAATTAACAACTCTGGGAGTCTTTCCTAATCTAGAAGGCCTTTCTAGATAATGTAAATTGTTAATTTTGAAGGCTATAAAGATGGACGTGAGCATAGAAGGATATATGGAGAGAACACACTGTTCCAGATTTAGAAATTATTATTGAAGCAGTGGGGAGAAGAAAGGTCTTTCCAAGCAGAAGGAATACAAATGGGCTGTGATGGAAAACAGGAAGGGTTATTGAGAGTTAGGAGCAGGATAGTATATATGCACCAATCACTGGAGGTAGCTAGGTGATACAGTGGATAGAGTGCTGGCCTTGAGTCAGGAGGACCTTAGTTCAAAATCAACCTCAGACATTTACATCTCTGTAACCCTGGGCAAGTCACTTTACTCTGTTGCTTCGGTTTCCTCATCTGTAAAATGAGCTGGAGAAGGACATGGAAAATGACTTCAGTATCTTGCCAAGAACACCCCAAATGGGGTCACAAAGAGTCCATCATGATGGAAAACAACTAAATAATAATCCCATCCAAAATTCTCCTTACATCCTTGCCACCTCAATGGAAAAAAAAAAGTTTGACAAAACAGAAATGACACAACAACGATCAGTCACTGTGCTAAGAACTGGGAATAAAATAAAATTTAAAAAAGGCAAAAACTAGATCTTACCCTTGAAGAGGCCATAGCCTAACAAGAGAGACAATAGTCAAACAACTATGTATTGACAAGATTTTAAAGAATCAATGGAAAGCAAGGGGATGCCCACTTCACAGATGGGGAAACTGAGGTAGTGGTTGAGTGGGATCACACAGCTAGTTAGAGTCTAAGGCAAGATTCATAACCAGGACTTCCCAAGTCTGAGTCTAGCCCTCTATCCACTGCAGTCACTGGTGTAATTGAGCAGTGGGACCAGTCAGAAGTCCCTATGAAAAGTCTCCTCTGAGGACTGAAGTAACCTCCCTGTTACATGGAAACTCATGAAGTAAAGACAGAGAGCTCCTCCAAGCTGATTGGTGCTTGTTAAGCTAAACCTTCTTACTACTGCTGAGAGTCCTTTGTCATGGAAGGTGAGAGAGAGGGTGCTATGTTTGAAGTTCAGAAAGAGACAGAAACAAACAGGAGGATTTTGCTATCATTTTGTTACATTTAAAAAAATTTAGTATAAAAAAAGAATCTGTGTGTAAAAGAAATTCAAAATTTTGTACGTTGTTGTTACTGTTGTTCAGTCATTTCAGATGCTCCATGGTCCCATTTGGGGTTTTCTTGGCAAAGATACTGGAATTGTTTGCTGTTTCCTTCTCCAACTCATTTTTCAGATGAGGAAACTGAGGCAAGCAGGGTTAAGTGATTTGCCCAAAGTCACAGTGCCAGTAAGCATATGAAACCAGATTTGAATATAGTCTTTTTTTGTTTGTTGTTTTTGTATATTGGAATGATTGTTGTGTTCATAAATTTTTTAAGTAAATTTAAAAAAATAAGAAAGATGGTAAGCCAGATAAAACTTCTTCATGGGAGAGAAAGGCAGCTCTGGTGGGGTCAAGGGAATGGGATGTTCCGTAGTGCTTGGATTCTTTAGCTCTGTTCTTCTGTGTTGTTTTCATCTTTAGTTCTCTGAATTTGTGTGGATTTCTAGGGTTTTAGGCACAGAGACATTCAAGGTTTTACTATTGGTGATTTTGTGTCGAAAGGTCTGCAATAGCTATATCCTTGAAAATAACTCTGACCTAGATTTGTGATCAGGATGATCTGAGTCCAAATCCACACTCAGATACTTACTGGCTGTGTGATCCTGGGCAAGTCACTTAAACTTTGACTTATTTTTTAAATTATTTTTTCAAATTTTTAAATTTATTTTTAGTTTTCAATATTAATTTCCACAAGATTTTGAGTTATATATTTTCTGTCTTTCCTCTATCCCCCAAACCCAAGATAGCGAGCCTACTAAATACTCCTTCCCCAAGTCTGTCCTCTCTTACATTCTTCCCCACCCCACCCCTAACTTTCTAGTAGGGCAAGAAGAACTTCTATACCCCACTGCCTATATATCTTATTTCTCAGATGCATGTAAAAAGCAATTAAAAATTTTTTAACATTTGTTTTTAAAACTTTTATTTCAAGATTCTTTCCCTTTTTCCCTCCTCACCCACCCCCACCAGGAATACAAGCAATTTGATATAGGTTGTACATATGTGGTTACGCAGTATGTTTCCATAGTACTTATATTGTGAAAGACTGACTATATTTCCCTCCATCCTATCCCACTCCCTTATTCTATTTTCTGCTTTGACCCTATCCCTTTACAAAAGTGTTTGCTTCCAACTACCCACTCCCTCAATCTGCCCTCCCTTCTATCACCACCCTTTCTTCCCCTTCTCCCCTACTTTCCTGTAGGGTAAGATACCCAATTGAGTGTGTATGTTATTCCCTCCTTAAGCCAAATTGAATGAGAGTAAGGTCGACCCATTCCCTTTCACTTTCCTGCTCTTCCCCTACACTGTAACAGTTTTGTCTTGCCTCTTTTATATGAGATAATTTACCCTATTCTATCTTTCGCTTTTTCTTTCCAATATATTTCTCTCTCACCTCTTAATTTTACTTTTAGATATTATCTCTTTATATTCAACTGATCCTGTACCCTCTGTCTATGTATATATGTACACAAATATACACACCTTAATTTTCATATCTGTAAAATGTGTACAATATTAGTACATACCTCAAAGAGTTGTTGGGCAATTATTTTTACCAACCTTAATACATTCTATTAATGCTAATGATGATGGTGATTGCTGTTGCTAATTCTATTGACCAAGGAGAATACATGTCCCCTTTCTGCTAATCATCCCCTTTCTTAAACTGCTTTGAAAGTTTCATTGTTTTCTATGACAAGAGCCTTCTGTAGGTATTTGTAATGGAAAGATGGTAGATTAAGAAATTGTTTTATCTTTCACAATTACTCCTTCCATAATTAGAAGATCACTTTTCATATAGTTATGGTGTTCCTTAGAGGTGAAACAATAAGAAAAGATTTTAAAAAGAGAGATACAAGGTTTTACCTTGGAAAACCAAATGAATGTCTTAAAGAACTATAGTCTCGGCTTTTGCCTAAAGTTGTCAACAAGTTACTGTACCAAGTTCTGTTAGAATGGAAGTATTAGTGGCTGCTGAGAGATTTAAGGTCAACTATGAAGAGGTTTGGCCAATACCCAAAAATAAAGAACCCAAAATGATAGGTTCCCTTTTTTATTTGGTCTCAAAGCTAGGTTGAATGACTTCCAAGAAGTTTAGAAATCCTGAATCTTGATAAGAATGTCTTAATCAATAGCTCTGTATATAGTCTACCTTCCCCAAAGAATTATACTAGAAATAGCTATGTGGAAAGTGAGAAAGTTAGCCATCAACCAGTTGTTTCACTAACATGATGTTGAACAGATGGTTTGAATGATTCTTTTACTTAATTGACTAGACATTTATGAATCCTGTAGACATAGCTTTGAAGAAACATTAACAATGAGCAGAAATTAGAGACTATTTTGTTTGGTTGACTGTACAAGGATTTAATGAGATCTATCCCACCACTCGATTTCCTGTGGAAACATTCTTCCTTGTGAATGTATAAGGATCAGATCCAATCTCATCCATTTGGAATGGTTATAAGGTAATCTTGCTAGAAAACGAAGGGGTGCTCCAGAGATCTTCCTAGGATTAATTCAGACCTACAGTTCCATGTAGCAAACCCTCCCAGACATTGCTTTAAGGGGTAACCTGGAGAATCAGTCTGAAAGAGCAAGAAATTGTAGAAATATAGCCTTATTACTATGAAGTATATATATACTAAAACTAATGCCAATTGCAAATTTATATCTTTCGCCCTCCAATATCCAAAGTGACAATGACCTTCCTCTTTGCCAAAGCTAATTCCTTAGCTTTTGCAGAGTGATAACTGGAGTATAGCAATCTGGACAATGTCCAAGAGTGTCAACCATTAAAAGGCACCAATGGTACTTGTAGTCCTTCAATAATGTAAAAATAATTGACCTTGAAACATAGCTAGCAAGTTTTTAGCTCCTTCATATATATATGAACATATATATATGTATGTGTGTAGATATACACACATATGCACATACATATACATATATACACACATACATATATGTGTACACATATATATATTATAGTATGTTTTATATATATATATAATATCACTATAAATATTTGGTAATATGTTTTTTTTTTTAATTTCATTGGGGCATATGACTAGTAATGAGGTCCCTGAATTGACCACTACCTTTTGAGGGCTATTACATTTTGAAACAACTCCAATTATTCAGAAATATTACCATAATTTTAACACAAATCTTTCTCTTGGCAACATCCATTCACTGCTTTTAGCATTGCCTTCTGGGCCTACATATGGCTCTCTATACGAGAGCCATACAATACCTGAATGCACCTGAATGAATCATCCTCTTTCCCTCCCCATGCCCCAGTCTTCTTTACCACAGGTGAACTGCAGCCCCTTCAATTTGCTCTTATATAATATGACTGTCATGAGCCATGCCAATTATGATAATCTGGGTGCACTATAGATTGTTTAGATCTTTCCTAAAATGCAGGCTCTGGAAATGTACATAATAGTTTTAATATGGCATGAACACTTCTTATTATTATGAAGTCTAAGGCAGCATTAAGGTATTCTGGGTTGTTTTTTTTTTTTTTTGACTTGTGTCATATTGTTGACTCATCATGAGTTCACAGTCCATTAAAATCCCCAGATCTTTATCACATGAACTGCTTTTGTCTAGCCATGTCTTCAACAACTAGACAAAAACATGTTTAAATGGGAGTTGTATATTTTTTCCATTGGGGTGGCAAGGATATAAGGGGAAATTTGGATGGCTTATTATTTAGTTGTTTTTCATCATGATGGACCCTTTGTGACCCCATTTGGGGTTTTCTTGGCAAAGACTATGGAGTAGTTTGCCATTTCCTTCTCCAGCTCATTTTATAGATGAGGAAACTGAGGCAAATAAGGTTGTGACTTGCCCAGAATCACACAGTCACTAAATGTCTAAGGCTGGATTTGAAGTCAGTTCTTCTTGATTCCAGACCTGGTACTCTATCCACTGTGCCACCTAAATGCGGTGGTAATTCCCCTTTGGGTGTACTGAGGTCTAAAATAGTGAGATAGCTACTACATTAAGGCGCTAACTCTCTGTGGATATCCCCAAAGGCTCTGAATCTGGCTCTTTACTATCTATACTCTCTCAGTGACTCTCATGTGTTTGATTATCATTTTTATGCAGATGATTCCCAGATCAATATACCCAGTTACTTTTCTGAATTTCCTTCATATCTTCCCTCATCTCCAACTGCTTAGTAGACAAGCCAGATGTCCTATAGGCATCTCAAACTCAATATAACCCAAAATAGAACCAATTGTCTTCCACTTATCCTACCCTTATGCCCTCCCCTCTTCTGAAGTTCTTCATCCTCATTGAGGTCACCACCATCCTTCTATTCATGCAGGTTCATAACCTTGGCATCATCTTCACCATCTCGATCACATTTACCTTTCACATTTAGTCAGCTGCTAGGCCTTTTCACTTCTACCTTATATATACATATATATGTATATATATATATATATATATATACATATATATGTATATATATATACATATATATAAATATATCTTTATATATGTCTTTATAATATCTTTAACATATGCCTCCTTCTCTTCTTACACATAGCCACTACCACGATGAAAAAAAACTTGATCACCCCTTTTCTGGACCATCACAATACCCTTGTAATTGATCTCCCTACCTCAAACTTCTTCCCCTACCAATCTGCCAATCTGATTTTCTTAAAGTCTAGGTGTGGCATGTCACTCATGCTGGGTCACTCTTCCAGGATCAAATATAAATTTCTTTATTTAGCATTTTTACACTTTACTTCCCTTAACTAGTGGTGTGCCTAGTATGTATGTACTAGTATGTATCTATTTATTTACATGCAAACTCCTCCTTTAGAAAGTAAAGTCCTTGAGGGAAAGGCCTGCTTTTTCCTCTCTTTGTATCTCTGCACTTGCCATAGTCCCTGGAAATAGCAAAAGTATAATACATGCTTATTGATTGATTCAGGTGGGTGTGGAGGGAGGGTGGATTAAGGGAGAAGAAATTGGGAGGTAGCTGAGAAGTTCAGAAAGGGTTATAAGAGAGAAACAATAATAATTTTATTGCTTTATTATTTTGTCTATAGCCTAGAAATCATTTGCCTGGTCTGAGTTAAGATTACAGGATGAAAGGGCAGCAAGGTGGCACAGTGGATAGAGCAGCCTCTCTGGAGTCCAGAGGACCTGAGTTCAAATGTGGCCTCAGATATTTACTAGCTGTGTGACCCTGGGCAACTCACCCCCAATTTCCACCAAAAACTAAAAACAAAAAGGTTACAGGATGAATCTGGAAATCTAACAACCTCAGCCTCCTTCAAGTCAATCCTGTCTCCTACATCTGACCTAATTCTTTCAAAATGTCTGCTCGTTATCTTTACCTATATTTTCTTTCGGTATCTCAAACTCAATATATCCAAATCTAAAGTCATCTTCTTCTCCCCCAAGCCTACTCATCCTCTAACTTCTCTCTGTTTCTGTTGCTGAAACTATACCTTTCTAATCACCAAATTACCTAATTTAAGAGTAACCTTTGATTCTTCCTGCTCTCTTGCTATCCATATAAAATCATTTGTCACCTCCTAGTGATTCTATAGTTATAAAATCTCCCTCATTTATTCCTCACCAATTACTACTCCAAGTAACTTATTCAGGTCATATGTGTGGTTGTGTGTGTGTGTGTGTTGGGATGTTACCCATGTAGATTTTATGGATTCACATGGGTTTGTCTAGATGGGGCTTGGAGTGAGTGTCCTTTGCCCATCCCTCTCCAAGGTAGACCTTGATTCCTGCCAAGAGAAGAGCACCGGTTTGTTGCCATGAGACTGACCACTGTATTCTTCTCAGAAAGGGGAATCATTTTAGAATGATATCTGTTACCCATAATATTATTAATCTGGTGTTCAGTACAGTATCTGGTAGACATTTAATAAATACTAGTTGATTATGTATAATACTAGTTTGATTAGTATAGGAGAAATGACTTTAAATTCAAGTTGTACCCCTGTTCACTATTTCTTTCATGGATATTAAAACTATAAATCCAAAGGACTGACTATCATACAATCAAATGCAGGTTCCACAAAGACTATCACACATAATGGATAGTAAATAAACCTATGTATATAAGCTAATAACAAACAGAAATCAGAGAAGTTAATATATTATACTAGATACTATATACACACATCCGTATTATGCTTTACCAGGCAATGCACAAAATAAATGAGCTGTCCCACTGTGAGCAAGAAATATATCTCTGTTTCAGACACAGACAGAGAAACGGAAACAGAGACAGACAGAGACAGAGAGTCCTAAATCTTATCCAAGGGAGAAATTGCTTAAATTCTGCTTTTTCTTTCTCGTGATATTCCCCTTTTGTTCTGATTCTTCTTTCACAACATGACTAATGTGGAAATATGTTTAATTTTTTTTAATTAAAAAAATCAGGTAAACTCTCTAGCATGGTAAACTGGAGATAGGAATATGGTCGTATCCACTTCTCAGTCTTCCTCTTCCTTCAGGGACCTTTCTCCCAGGAACTCTCTTTACCAAATCCTTCACCAATTCTACGCCTCATACAGGCATTGCATTGAGTAATCAGTCTCCATGAATGAGCAGAGTCTTATGCAGATGGGCTTGAGCCTCAGGTGGTCAAGGGCCCAGGAGCCTCTCCTATCACTTAGTCTTATCGCAATAGCCTCTTAGGAGATCTCTAAACTCTCCAATCCATTCACCATGTTGCTGCTTGAATAATCCTCTACTCTGATCATGTCATTCTTTTACTCAAAAATCTTTGGTGGCTCCCCATTGCTTGCTAAATTAACTATGAGCCCCCATGTGTAAAATGGGGACAATAATAATAGCTGTATAACAGAGCTGTTGTGAAAATCAAATGATATAATATTTGTAAAGTATTTTATAAACCTTTAAGCACTATATAAATAATGCTACCTATCATCCATCATCATCATCATTTTTCTCCTCCTTTTTCCTCCTTTTTTAATGTCAGGGATGGGATAGAAGAAGCACATAAAATTGAAGAACATTTGCCAGAATGAATTGCCAAGGTCAAGTGAAAGCAGTATCTTTAACCCTATCCATCACCACCTAAACCAGACACAACAATATATCCTCATTGACATATCTCCCAAATTTTCAGGATTAAGTCAAAAGCATAAAATCAGTGCCAAATATTTTCCATTTCCCAGAGATGTCATCTTAATGTTGAGGAATTAGTTTCTCTCGATTTTAAAAGGCACAAAAATGCTGTTGAAAGATCACTGGGAAAATATTATGAAGAAGCAATCCTGTTGGCACCCTGTCCCCAGTTAAATGAAAATATGAAAAGCTAGAGGTGAAATTTCCAGGACTGGGGGGTGGAGTGGGGTGGGGGTGAGTGATTGACTATTGTAACTCTTTCAGAAGGACTCCCAAAGCAGATTCTAAGATTCTTAGTACTGTAAAGTCCTAAAGGGTAGGTGTTGTTTTTTATTAAGTTGTTCCTTTTTTTATTCTACCAGTGCCTTGATGCTTTAAACAACAATAATAACCTATTTGTTAGGTTTTCCTTTACTTGCAGCATATAAATGTAACCTAAATTAAAATTAATAAGCATTTACTTTTTTTCTTTCAAATACTTTTATTGAGATCCAGTTTTCAAAGGTGCTAGGTTTTCAATCACATTGAAAGCAGCAGCATCCGCAGATTGCACATGGTAGTTGGGTACAGCACATACCTGTAATCCTAGTTCCTGAGGAAACTAAGGCTGGTTGATTTTTTGAGCTCAGAAGTTCTGAGCTTCAAAAAGCTAAAAATAAAAAGATAAGGTGTCCACACTAAGTCCACTATTAATATGGTAAGGCCCTGGGAGGGGAAGGGGTGTTAGCAATTTGAGCATATTGAAAAAGTTCCCATGCCAATCAGTAGTTTAATAGGCCCATGTTTGGCAGCTATACTTCCAGTCTGGTTAAGATGGAAGATTGTCTTAAAAAAAAGATTGCACATAATAATCAAAGGCTATTCCTCTAGCACAGCTGTCCCAACATTATCAGCTTTGACTACCCACTGTATGTGAAGTTTTTTGAGGCCACAGATATTGGTTTTAGAAAATTCCCAGACCAAGACATTTGCCTAAATGCTTCCAACATATTCCCCAAATTTAGTGATATCTGCTTCACCATCACAGGGTGTAATAGTAATGGAATTTGAATATCCATTTGTATTTGCAATCAAACAGGGACTTAGCACTTAGTTTCAAATTAATTATATCAAGCCTCTGTTAAGAAACAGAAGGTATGAACCCCTGTTGCTGATGTAACAGGAAGGGGCGGAACATGGAGGAGCTAATCATATATATATATATATGGAAAAACACAAGCTGGGAGAATCAGAACTTCTTGGAGAAAGCAGATGGAGGCTGGGGAGGAGAGGCCTGGGCTAGAGAAAGTGATTTTGATTTTGAGAACAGAACTTATGGTGGTGAAGTTTCTTCTTAGAGCCAGCCAAAACTGCTGCTGAGAGATTCCAAGAACCAGCCAGAACTGCTGAAGACTTCTGAGGGCCAGATAGAGTTGCGAGAGGAAATATGACTGTGGCGTCAGTACTTTGTCTGTCTGTGGCTTGGTTAAGCTTTGTCTTCCCAGGAACAAAATCTGTGAAGGACTTGAGGTGGACTGGATACGATGAGTTTCAATATGGAATGGGAACTGCACAGAGAACTGGACAAGGAATTGGGAGTTGTCTGCTCTTGAACCCAGGTGACAGTTTGCTGGATTCAGGTAGGAGCTGGGACCATGTAAGAAGAACCATGGAAGCTGAGAGCCTGCCTCAAGTCAAGATGAAAAGACCTTTCCTTGGGTATTTAATGCTGACTGATGATGTTGTAACTTACTTGTGAACTAGGTGTGGACAGCCTTTGTACTTTCCACTACCCCTTAAGAGGGTACTGAGTAATGACCAATGAAATTATAATTAATTGCAACCCATGGGTGGAGGACTTTGACTTTTGTATTTTGTCATTGAATTAAGGACTTTGTGATTGACTAAATGAATGTACTTTGCTTAAAACTATGTGACCACTTTGGTAAGTTGTGAAGTTATAATATTCTGAATGCTGTACTTTGATTTCTGTGAATGTTTTGCTCTGATTTGTTACTGAATAAATAGGGAGTTCACTATACTATGTAATCAGAACCTTGAAAGCTGTTCAGAGAAGCAGTCTTCTGGAAAGCTGCTCAAGGGTTTCACAACCAATAAGAGGGAACATCTGGCAACAGCAGCAGAATTTTCCAGGTTCTTTGAATCATGCTGAACAGAGCCTTCCTCTCTTAGCTTCCTTGTGTTTTCATTTTCCTCCTCTCATCAGATGGAAAGATTATAATAAGGAATAATACTGCATTGTCAATCTACAGCTAATACCACAAGAGCAGCATTGTGCCTAAACAACATCTTTACTCCAGTACCTTTTGCTTTTCATAAAGTTTATTGTCATTGTTCCAAGGGAGGAATATGGCATAGGTCAACAGGTGATAGGCCTGACACTGCTTGAAATATGGCAATATCAGTCTTTAACAGCAATATTCATTTGATATAACTTGTCAACCAGAAATAAATTAGGGAAATAATGTAGTATTTTTTAAAGTACTTAATATGTGCCAAGCATGATTCTAATTGGCAGGGATACAAATACAAAAGTAAAACAGTTCTTGTCTTTAAGTTGCTTACATTCTTTTTTAATAATATTTTATTTTTCCAATCATGTATAAAGATAAAATTTAACATTCATTAAAAATTTTTTTTTGAGTTCCAAATGTTTTTTCCTCCTTAAGACAATAAGCAATTTGATATAGGTTATATTTGTGAAGTCTTGTAAAACATATTTCCATGTTAGTCATATTTGGGAAAAAAATAGGTCATAAGGGAAAAAAAACATAAAAAATTTAAAGAGTGAAAATAGTATACTTCCATCTGCATTTAGACTCTATCAGTTCTTTCTCTGAATGTGAATGGCATTTTTCTTCATTAGTCCTTTGGAGCTGTCTTGAATCTTGCATTGCTGAAAAGAACTAATTCATTCATAAGCTGATAAGATGCTTACATTTTAATGGAAGAGACATAATTTATAGATCAATAGTGGCCAGGGAAAGGGTGTGTTTGTTTGGAGAATCTCAGGGATAGTGAGTGGAGTCAGAGATGACTTGGTTAATATGTCCTTTCAAAATATTGATTTGCTGGGGCAGCTAGGTGGCGCAGTGAGTAGAGTGTTGGCCCTGGAGTCAGAAGGACCTGAGTTTGGATCCAGCCTCAGACACTTAACATGCACAAACAAAAAACCTAGCCGTGTAACCTTGGGCAAGTTAACCCCAATTGCCCTCCAGAAAAAACCAAAAACAAAATATTGATTTGCTTATAGTTTCAGAGGTAAAAAGCATCATGAAGATGATTGGGTAGTAGAACAAGGAGGTGACCAACATGGAATGGGAAACATGGCTGAAAGTACAAGATATAGTGAATCAGGTGATACATTCACTAATCAGGATGGTATGGTCCCCATGATAGGAGTTCCAAGGCTTGAGAGTGTTACATTCCTCAAGGGAAGGTCTCTTGAGGCCCAATGGTTTACAGGGTATAATAGCAGGCAAGCTAGATGGCAAGAAGATGGCCTAGGTGGATTGTGAAGCATAACTGGAGATGGCTGGATATAGGTGGTCATGTGACCCACTTCCAAGTGAGGACAGAGGGGCCCCAGTGAGGAAGAAGGGAGCCATTGTTTTGCTGGAAAACTGGAGGTGAATGGAGCTTTTTGAAGATTATGGTTGTAGCGGAGATAGGGGAAGCAACAGAGGATGAAGAAAGGGGAAAGGGCAGCAAAGCAACCAATAGCTTTTTCCTTTGAATTTTACTTCTCTTTTATGCTGTATCAAGCTCTGTCTTATATCCTAGTTATTTGTTTGTTTCCTCCCTTTCCTCTTCTCATCATAAACTCAATGAAGGCATTCCATTTTTGTATCATCTCAGTATCTAGCACTATGATAGGCATAGATTAGGTGCTTAATAATATTTTGGGGGACTGAATTTATTGTTGACTAAGGAAGCATCATATTACCATCAAATATATTCAGTAAGAATACTAATAGGTTGCTTCCTGGGTTTTCATCACCTATATTTAATATGTTACATTTTGCACAGCATTTCCCTACCATGACAATGTGAGGTAATGGAAGGAGCTCTGCACTTGAAGTCATGGGACCTGAATTTTAATTCTGACTCCCTGAGGTACCACCACAACCCTGGGCAAGTCACTTAAAGTCTCTGGACTTCAATTTCCTTATCTGTAAGATAAAATGATTGGTCTGGATGAACTGTGAGGTTCTTTCAACCGTAGATCTATAATCCTATGATCAACAGCCCTGAGAGGGAGGTAGACTGATTGTTATTATTGCCACTTTAAGTTACCACAGATCTTGATTGCAGCCCAGTCTAGTTGGAATTATCACAAATCCCAAACCCATGGACCAAAAATTTAGGAAGTCTCATTGTAACTTGAAAGTAAAAAAGTTGTCACAGGTGGCTTGAAAACATTTGGGAAGCTGCTGAGATCCACTGAGGAAAGAGAAGACCAGAGAGATTGTGGGACAACACAAAGGGTAAGGCTAGAGGTATGATGAGCTAAGATGGAAGGGAGATGGATGGATTTGACCTGAAGAGTACAATAAAATAAAAGAACTGGTAGTGTTAGATAATAATGAGGATAACATTGTTAAGCCCCCACACTATAACTTGGCAGTCAAGGCTGTACTCAGAATTCATTAGTCCAATTATTTTCCTTGGCACTGAATCCAATCTACTACCTACCATCTTTCAGGACAGCTTAAATTACCATGATGCTCAGATGACAAGATGAGCTCCCGGCACTAATGACAGACCCCAAAATAAACAAATCACAACTCAGAGAAGGATGAGTCATTGGGCAAGCCCTTCTATTTCCACTGGGTCACATTTCCTAATGAAGTCAGAGCCCCTAGTTCTTCATCCATGAAAACTTCTAGCCTTTGTCCTCCTCCTCTGCCTCTCCTGACCCACCTGCCTCTCTCCCCTGCCCACACACATAGCTGTAGGCTATGGAAATTCAATAGAGGGTTCCAACAGAGCAGGCCGTTGTCATTTAAAATTTAGAGAGCTTTAGGACCTACAGAATTTTGAATGGTTGAAAAAAGTAGGGTGAGTGAAATAAATGTTTCAAAGCATTGTTTGATTGGGGATTTAAAAACTGTTGGGTCCTTCTTGATGCAGAAGAATTATAATGGTGTGTTATAAGATTTTAGAATCAAAAAAGACCTTAAGAGTTCTGATGCTTTATTTCCCAGGATCTAAGCATGGAACTGAATATCTAAAGAAGCTTGGAGATATGGCCATCTAATATATTATATGATAGGTGTCTTTCTTTGATAGAAATCCATTAGGGAGTTAGTGGATGTACCCTTTCCCACTGAAATTTACTTTTCCACCTTAACAGGAGCATACATCCTAAGCAAAGAACTCTGTCCTTTTGGAGAATTTTCAAGAAACAGTGGAGAAGACATTAGAAAAACCTGACCTAGGTGCCCCCAAAGGAAGATAGGAGACAAAAAAAATCCCCAGTAACTCAGTGAGATCTGTGAATATGAGAGGGAAGCATAGCATTTGTTTGCTGGTGGAGAAAGGAGAGAGTCAATCAAAAAAAAAAAATAAGTACCTACTATATGCTACCCATTATGTTAAATACTGCACAGAAAGGCAAACGGTCCCTGTCCTCAAGAAGGTCATGGTTTAATGGGGGAGACAACAGGTAACCAACAATGTAAAAACAATCTACATATAATAGAAATAATCATCAGTAGAAAAGCACTAGAATTAGAGGGGGATAGGGAAAGGCTTCCTGGATTTTAGCAGGGACTTGAAGGAATCCATGTAAACCAGGAAGCAAAAAGGAGGGTGGAGAGCATTCCAGGCATGGGAGACAACCAGTTAAAATGCCCAGAGCTGAGAAATGGCATGAAACAGTAAAGAGACTAGTATTACTAGACTGCAGAATATATTGGGGGAGAGGAGCATAATGTATAAGAAGACTAGAAAAGTAGGTAGGTATGATCTAAATTCACTATGAGTTGCCAAAAGTGACACTCAAGTCCACATATATCATTGCTGTCCTTATCTCAGCTCTTGGTGGGCTGGGTCCAGACTGAGACCTGAGAGCTTCAATTAGGGATTGGTAGCAAAACCCAGCATGGATTCCTCTCTTAGACCTCAGGTGGCTCCATTTCCTGACTTTTCAAAGCTCATAATCTCTAATATACATCTCCAATATCTTTTACCCAGATTTAAAGAACCAATGCCAAGGTTAAAAACCAAGGCCTATTTTCATGGACCAGATGCCATCCCTGGGATGACCCAAGACCTCTCCTATCAGATCATTATCTTTCTTTTCTTACCAGAGGTGTCAGGCAGAAAGAGGTCAAACCAAAAGAAAGAAGAGGTTCTGGTTGACTACTGTTTTTTACCCCTACTTACAGCTTTCATTTCCTTAAGGCTCTGCACTCTAGTCTTGTTAATTTCCTAAAAGTAATTTGCAATAAGACTTTTTTTGTTTGTTTGTTTGTTTGTTTTTAATAGCTCCATAGTTCTGGCAACTCAAGTCAATCAGAGAAGTTTTCAACACAAGATTAATAGATCAGAACTGGTTACAGAATGTCTATGTGTGCTCCCAAGACCACTGGGGATTACATTAGTCAAGCATTCTGCACATGCTTACAAGTGTTTGGCTCACTGGACAGTCTCCTGTTACACAATAATTTTAGAGACAGATATTAATTGCTGAAAGCTTCAGGAATCCCCACCTTGGTGAGATCACAGATCCATTGAAGTGTAAATTTTAGAAACTACAGGAAGTTATTACCAGGTCCTTGATAATCACCCCTATGTAATATTGGCTGAAGATAAAATAGTGAAGCAGGAAGACAAATATATTTTCCAGTGCATCCCCTCTATCCTTTCAGAAGTTTTATTCCTTCCTACTAATTACTAACCCCAACTTACAGCTTTCATTTCCTTAAGGCTCTGCACTCTAGTCTTGTTAATTTCCTAAAAGTAATTTGCAATAAGACTTTTTTTGTTTTGTTTTTGTTTTAGATATTTTCATTATTCCCCCTTTGGTCTAGACTTGTCAGTTCATTAAATTTCTTCTGCCTATATAGATGAACAACTGTTCTTCAACTCTCAGGCATAGAGAGTTTTCTAAGACACTCAAAGTTTAAATAACTTAACAGGGTCATGCATAGGGCAAGAGGCAGACTCCAGCCCAAGCCTTCCTGAATCCAGAGGATGTCTATTTGCAAAATGAACCTAATTATTTACCTGTTATATCTCCATTCAAGTGCAAGATCTTTGAGGACAGTGACTGTCTTGCCTTTCCTCATATTCCCAAAATTTAGTGCAATGCCCAGAACATACATAGTAAACATTTAATATGTGTTTGTTGACTGAATATGAATAGGATTGGCTTAATAGCATATTTACAGATTAATACCCCAACCTAACTTTAAATGTCTATACGTCAAAGATGGGATGGAATGACAATTGTATAAAAAGAATCCAGGAACAATGCTGGAAGAATTTGAGGCAGGAACAGTGGTGAGAGAAACAGAAAATGCCTTGCCATAGGACAGTAATGGAGAGCTGGAGTTAGAGATAATCTTTTTGCTTAGAGAACATACAGAAGAAGAGAATCAAAATGCTGAAAGGACTAATGAACATGATTTCTGATGATTAGTTGAAGGAAATGGAAAAGGACCAATGAAGAAGAGAAGAATTTTGCTTGGGATCAAACAAATTTGAATTATGTTGTCATACTTCTTGCCTTGTGCAAGCCTATTGAAAGGAGAAGTTCCTTCTGGTAATGTAAATTTAATATTTTATCTCGATAGTCTTGGGATTTTTTTTTTTAGAAATGTTAAAGCCTTTACTGTACTGTTATTCTTTAAATCGGGTGTAGGGCTTTAAAAAAATTTAAAGCCTTTAAAATGTATTTACTACTTTACTTTGAGGTTGATACCAATAGATAAATTATTTGGGTTTTGTTTACCACCTTGCCAGAAGGATGAAGTAAGTAAGAAATGGAGGAAACCAATTAAATTTGGCATCGAGTTCTAAAGCTTAGAATCTGAACATCTGTTAGAGTTTTCTTTTTTTGCTAAAAGCAAAGTAGTTAATAGATTTTTTAACTTGCCCTAATGATCATTTACTTCTTCAAAAGGCAGAAGAACCAACAGGGGGAAATTGATATTCTTTACCATTCTGAGTAATAAGAAGGAATTATTTGCTAAAGTGGAAGTAATGGGAAACTTAAGAGGAAATTACCACAGTGTCTTAATGTAAGATAAAGAAGTGAAGTCCATGAAAAGTGGGCATCTTGGACTTCTGCCCTAGATTTTGAGAAAGTTGGTTCCAAATATTTTAAAGCAATAATAGGTAGGATCCAATTGGATGAAAATCATATAGGGGAAGTCCTTTGAAAAGGAATGAGTTGTTCTCAAGACTGAAATTCGGGGGGGGGGGGGGCGGGGCGGAGACAAGATGGTGGAGTAGAAACAGCACTTCCAATGTGCTCTCCCCCACCACTTCCAAACCATGTAAAAGGGGACTCTGAACAACTTCTGCAGCTCCAACACCCACAGAACACAGACGCTAACCTTCCGATAAGGACAGCCTAGCAGCCCTGCAGGAGCGGCAGCACAATACTCTGGGAGCTGAGCCCAGGCCCCTGTGAGCCGAGGTTTTAGCCCCAGGGACAGGATCAAAGTAGGGAATGGACCATGTGGGGGGTGGGATGGGTGGGAGGGAAATATAAGCAGTCTTTTACAATATATCTACTATGGTAATGTTTTGCATAGCTATACATGTACAACACATACTGAATTGCTTTTCTTCCCAGAGGGAGTGGGTGACAAGGGAGGAAGGGAATGGATCTGAAATTCGAAGTTTTAAAATTAAATGTTTCAAATATATATAAATACTATTATTAATAATACTGTTTTGTGTGTAATTGGGAGATAAGATGTGCAGGCATTGGGGCACAGAGATTCTCCTTGCCCTAATAGCAAAGTTGAAGGGGCTATGGGAGAAGATATGGGAGAGAGCAGATTGGATGAGGGGATATCTTGTGGGACTGCTATTCTGGGGTGGTGGGTAGGGAAAAAATGGGGAAAAATTGTAACTCAAAATCTGATGGAAATGAATGATGTAAACCAGAAGTTAATAAAGCATTTGTTTAAAAAAAGAATGAAATTCTGTTGATACTCAAATACAAATAATCCTGGTGAGGAAGAAAATCAGGTAAATAGAAGAAGAATTTATAAAAGTGGTTTTTTTGTGCCAGGAACTTTACAAATGTTATCTCGTTTGATCCCCACAACAACTGTGTGAGGTAGGTGCTATTATCATTCTCATTTTACACTTGGGGAAACTGAGGCAGACAGCAATTAAGTGATTTGCCCAGGACCACACGCCTAAACTGGATTTGAACTCAGATTTCTCCTGATTCCACATCTACAGCTCTATGCACTGTTCTACTTAACTGTCTAAAGAGATAAGCCTATGGAATTAGGTGTATGGGAACTTGTTAGCTTGCTTTTTTAATGATAAATTTTAATATAGCACCAAAGCAAAAGCAAAGTATATTCTACAAAAAACATTTAAAAATACAAAAGTAATTATGACCAACAGTACACACCTCTGTACATTTGTAATTTATTGGTAAAAGGAAAGCTGTGGTGTTACTTGAATGAAGAGATATAAGAAGATATCTCTAACCCACCCTTTCATGGAGGTGGGAGGTCCACAGGTGTTATATGTTGCACATATTTTTGGACTTTTTCTGTGTATGGATCAATTGTACTTATCTTATTTTCCTCTTTAAAAATATTTTTATGGGATGGCTCACTGAAAGGGTGGAAGAGAAGAATATTTTAGGGATAACTATGACAATGAAAGAAGCAGAAGGCATCAATAAAAGTATATCTAAAAACAAAGAAAGCTGGTATGTTACTATCTAGAGAAGCCTAGACCTCCTCCCCTCCACAAAAGCAGTAAAGCTTAAAAATTCATGAGATAATGAAATAAGAATTGCCTGTAGATTCCTCCATTCATCCCAGGGAGGTAGAGGACTGCTAAAATTTTGTAAAATCCCTGAAGATAAGCAGGTGTAGGTAGAAAATGTCTATGCAAAGCACACCTGGGGCAACTGGAGAGGGTACCAGTGGAGTACAAAACATGGGGGAGCTCAGCTGCCCTAGGCCTGTAGCAGAAAAAGGTTCCTAGGAAAAGACCAGCCCTGATCCATGGGGGAAGCAGAGAGCCACTGACCCTGACTCTTCCAATCCGGCAGCAGGGGCAAGGACCTCAGTCAGAGCCTAATGCAAGGGGCAACCTCAAAGCCCCGTGTTAGAAGGAAGCTGAAGAAGGAACCCAATTCAGAAGCAAAATCAGAATCACTTGAAGGAGAGGCCCAGTTTTAGCTACCACATTCAGGATTAGGCAGGACCTGCCTATGCCATTCAGGAATGTAGGAGTGGAGCCTGACTCAAACACAGGCCCCCTTTTCTTTCTCCAACCTAGACACTGGGGCTAGTAAGATGAGCAAACCAAGGAAAACCCTGAAAACTATGAGGAAATACCTTGGACTAAGACTACCAGAGAATAAACCCAGAGAGGGAAGAGTGACTCTCCAACAAGGTCAAGGAAATCCCCAGGGGGGAAAAGTGCCCCACAAGGATTATGAACACAAGGATCACAGGTACCTGGAAGAAATGAAATTTAAAAAAAGTTAATGGAATAGCTAGGGAGGAAAGAAAAAAAGGCAAGGAGAATTGCTACCTTAGAACAGAAAGTGGAAAATCTCTCCCAAGAACTGAATGCCTCAAAACTTAGAATGGGGCAAACATAAAAGAGCAGCCAAATGAGACAAAAGAAATATTAAAATAAAGTCAAATGATTGAAAAGCAGAAGAAAATGTGAGAAATGTAATACCAAAAATTTGCCTCTTGATTTGTCTTCATGCTTCTAGTTTCTATCTCAAATTCATCCTTCACACAGTTGCCTAAATAACCTTCCTAAAGTATAAGTCTGCTTGAACATGTCACCTTTATCCTGAAAAAAACCTTCAGTGACTTATCAAGACTTCTTGGATAAAATACAAACTCTCCAACCTGGGGTGTTTGAGCCTGCCATAATCTTGCTCCCACTTACCATTCCAGCCTTATTTCTTATCGCTCCCTTTCATGCACTTTATATTAGTGCCAGATAAAACTACTCACAATTCCCTCTACTCAGCATTTTATCTCTGCTTTGCATTTGCTTAGGTTGTCCCCCATGCTTAGAATGCATTCCCACCACACCTCTGCCTCTAAGTATACACGTCTTCTTTCATGGCACAATTCAGATGATTTTTTGGTGTTCTCTCCTTAAATCATCTTGTATTTATTTTTCTTTGTACATTAATTGTATTCCTCAATAGAATGGAATTTCTTGAAGAGCAGGGATATTCAGTTTTAGTCTTTGAATTGATACCCAGAGTCTCAAACAAAGCCTTGCATACAGCAGATGCCTACTAAGGGTCTGTTAAATTAAATCAAACTAGATGAAATTAATAAAAGTCAATGTAAAGTCCTAGATTGAGGGCTCCTTTGACTTACTGTTTGTACTCTTCTTGAATATTATAAAAACATAATTCTTAAAAGAAAATTCCAAAATCCAGTCTTTCCACTAAGACAAGATCTACTCTTTGTCTGAGTTAGTGAAGTTGGACTGTATACTACACTCTTGGTTTGGTTTGGAAAAAATGAAAACTGCAACCTCTGCATTGCCTAAAGCCACTTTCACATATCTATAAGCAACTGGATTGTTACCAGTGATGTTTTCATTATTGGCTTATGTCTATCTTTTAGCCTTTGATGGGGACTGGGGTTCGACTGTCTATACAAGTTTTTCAGACTGAGTTCTCCCCATAGTTCCCAGCTCAGCACTTATGCATATATGTCTTAGCACAATGATGAATATCAACCATGATCATCAGGAGTTACCACACACTGATTCTGCTTCAGTAATGTGGGGAGAAGAATGCCTGCCTACCTCGCAGGATTGTTGGGAAGATCAAATCAGATAATAACTATGAAAATAATTCCTTCAGTTGTAGATGGGAACTTAGAGGTTGGAAAATCCAACTCTCTTTATTTTATAGATGAAATGTAGTGAGTAGTGAGAGCACTGGGTTTGGAATCAGAGGATTTGGGTTTAATTCTTAGATCTATTTTTTATAATCTGCATGACCTTGGTTAAATTATCTGATTCTTCCACTAATTAAGATAAAAAAGCCAGTCTGTGTAGAGATTTAAAAGTCAAACAGGAGTTTATATTTGATCCTAAAGACACTTCTCCAGCATCCACTATATGTAAGGCATGGAATCAGGTGTGGGTAACATGTGGCATTGAGGCCACACATGGGTCTCTAGGTCCTCAAGTGATTTCAGTCAGAAGGGCTGCACAAATGTAGAAGCCAGGTGTGGCCTCGAGGCTGCAGGCTCCCCACACCTTAACTAAATACTACACAAATAAACATTAACATCAGTATTGGCATTATTTTACTATAGTGATAACAAGATGATCTCTATGAGGTCTGCATCAGAGAAGGACGGTGTCCAAAGCATCCCAAAGACAACTTCATCCTTCCATGGTCTTTCTTCTTTTTGCTCACCCTTTCCTTACCCCTCCCAACCCTTAGAAAAGGCAGTCTTTGGGGGAAAAGGAGAGGGAAACAGGGGGAGGACTTCAGGATGCCAGGATCCTTGATGCCTTCTGAGGAAAAATGGGAAGGTGAAGACTAGCTTGAGGCCTCCTGCAATTTAACCAACATTCTGAAGAACAGAGTTGTTCATGCCGGTGATCTGGCTCCTTTCCAGTTTGGGTAATTAGTCTTCCTAGCTCCCCATGCCCTCTTTCCTCAACTGCCTGAGGTTCTCCTGGCTTATGCTCCTCCTGGCAGGATGCTCTGCTCTTGTGGACTGCTGACCAGCTGCTGCCTTCTGCCTGAGAAGGGGCTGCATTTCAGGATAGCACAGAGCAGGGTATCCAATTGGGAAGAAATTCTATGTCTAATTAGTAACTACCTAGTTACTAAAAGCATAGCATCATGAGTGAACACAAAAGAATTTTAAGAGTTGGTCTCTGCTCTTAGTGAAGAAAAGACAAAATGAAACTGGCAATATAATTAGAAGTGATAGGGAGGAGTTGAGGAAATAGAGAAGCAGGAATTCTTAATTAGGGGAAGGTGAACTCTTTTTTTTTTTTAGTGTTTTGATAACTATGTTTAAATATCATTGGTTTCCTTTGTAATCCACATATTTTATTTAGTTCATTTGAGGTCATTATTGTGAGAAGGGATCCCACCAGATTGACAAAGGGGCCCTTGACACAAAAAAAGTTTAGAAACCCTGCAGTAAAAAATATGGATTATTTAGAGTTTTAAGGTCTTCAAAGAACAATTCACTATACTTTAGTGAGCAAATAATGCAAATTTTATTAATCCTCAGTTCTCAAAGGAGAAAACCAAGGCTTAGAAAAGTCAAAATAATTTTAATATTTGTTTGTTTGTTTGTTTTGTGGGGGGGGTAGAAGACCAATGAACAGATAGGAACCATATTTATAGTGGAAGGCAAGGTGATAATGGGACAGCTTGGAGGCTCAGAGGATACACCATTGGGTCTAAAGTCAGGAAGACCTGAATTCAAATCCGTCCTAAGACCTTACTAGCTGTGTGTCACTGGGCAATTCACTTAACCCTGCTTGCCTCAGTCTATCATCTATAAAATGAACTGGAAAAGGAAATGGCAAAACCACTCTAGTATCTTTGTCAAGAAAACCCCAAATAGGGGTGGAGCCAAAATGGCAGAGTAGAAACTGCACTTCCAAGGTGCTCTCTCCCACACCACTTCAAAATCATGTAAAAGGGGACTCTGAACAACTTCTGGAGCTCCAGCACCCACAGAACAACACAGAGAAGCTAACCTCTTGCTGAGGACAGCCCAGCAGCCCTGCAGGGAGTGGCCAGTGCAGTGCTCTGGGAGCCAACAGCACAGCACATTGGGAGCCGCGTCCAAGCCCCTGTGAGCCACAGCTCTAGCCCCAGGGAGGCCAGGCCAGTAGCTGGCTGTAGGGACCCCAGAACACCAGCAGCTGTGGCGAGTCCAGAATTATCAACATAGATATGCCTAGGACAAAGTGAGAGGTTAGTGCCCTATGGACTCTGAGACCAGTATTTGGGGAAGGTGTCGGCTTATTCCCCTGGGGGCTAGAAGTGGCCGAGGAGATGCAGCACAGTCGCCATTTTGCAGCTTCAGTGGCAGCTTCAGCTCCTGGCGTGCAAACTGTAGGGAGATCCAGCAATCAGTCTTGGGGGGTAATTGCTCTTGCTTTAACCTCCCTGGATCTCGATTGCTGTCTGGGATGGAGGTCTTAGGGTGGGTATCCAGCTTGCCAGAGGGTGTGGAGGCTTCACAAAGGCCACCCAACTATTACCTCCGGAAGTTGTGAAGACCCCAACGTTTGGGAGTGAAGCTCCCCTGTCTGGTGGCAGAGCCCTACTGTGGCAACAAGCCCAAAAGTCAAGTAATTAAGTGGCAACATTCCTAGGCAAAGGAAACACAATAAACAGAAAAACACAACATTAGACTCCTATTTTGGGAGCAAAGAAGATCGAAGCATGGAACAGGAGGAGGACTTTGAGGTCAGAAATCCTGCACCAAAAGCCCCAGGTGAAAATATGAGTGGGTTACAGGCCATAAAGGACCTTAAGAAGGATTTTAAAAACCAAATAAGAGAAGTGGAGGAAAAATTGGGAAGAGAAATGAGAAGGATGCAGGAAAAGTATGAAATGACAGTCAACAGCCTGACTGAGGAAAACAACACCTTAAAATAGACTAACTCAAATGGCAAAGGAGGCTTAAAGGGGCAATGAGGAGAAGAATGCCTTAAAAAGTCGAATTTGCCAGATGGAAAAAGAATCTCAAAAGCGGGCGGAGCCAAGATGGCGGAGTAGAAACAGCTCGTCCAAGCCTCTCTGCCCCCAGATTCTCCACAAACTATGTAAAAAAGGACTCTGAAAATCTTCTGGAGTCCCAGCACCCACAGAACGACACAGAGAAGCTAACCTCCCGCTGAGGACAGCTCAGCACCCTGCAGGAAGGACCAGCGCAGTGGTCTGGGAGCAGCCGAGCCGAGCCCAGGTCTACGTGAGCCGAGGTTTTAGCCCCAGGGCGGCAGGGCCAGCAGCCGGCTGGAGGAACCCCAGAACACCAAGAACCCTGGCGACTCCAGAATTATCAACATAGACTTGCCTAGGACAAAGTAAGAGGTTAGTGTCCTATGGACTTTGGGACCTGTATTTGGGGAATGCGTCAGCTCCCTCCCCTGGGGGCTAGAAGCTGCTGAGGAGACACGCCATTTTGTAGTTTTCAGAGGCATTTCCGGCTCCCAGCCTACAAATCGTGGGAGATCCAGCGATCAGTCTTGGGGGGTAATCGCTCTTGCTTTAACCTCCCTGGATCTGGATTGCGATCTAGGGTGGAAGTTGTGGGTGGGTTTACAGCTTGCCAGAAACGGAAGTTGCCCCACACACGTTCGGGACGAAAATTCCTCTATCTGGCCTTAAAGCCATAGTGCGGCAACAAGCCCAAAAGTCAAGCAATTAAGTGGCAACATGCCAAGGCAAAAGAAACAGAAAATGCAACCCTAGACTCCTATTTTGGGGGCATAGAGCGGGAAAAGGACTGTGAGGTCAGAAGTCCTGCTCCAAAAGCCCCAGGGAAAACATGAGCGGGTTGCAGGCCATAGAGGACCTAAAGAACGACTTTAAAAATCAAATAAGAGAAGTGGAGGAAAAATTAGAAAGAGAAATGAGAAGGATGCAGGAAAAGTATGAAATGAGGGTCAACAGCCTGACTGAAGAAAATAACACCTTAAAAAATAGACTAACTCAAATGGCTAAGGAGGCCCAAAAAGGCAACGAGGAGAAGAATGCCTTAAAAAGTCGAATTTGCCAGATGGAAAAAGAATCTCAAAAGTTCACTGAGGAGATTCATTCCTTCAGAGTTAGACTGGAGCAAATGGAAGCTAGTGACTATGAGAAATCAAGATGCTGTTAAGCAGATCCAAACAAATGAAAGATTAGAAGGCAATGTGAAATATCTCATGGGAAAAACCACTGACCTGGAGAATAGATCCAGGAGAGACAATTTAAAAATTATTGGACTACCTGAAAGCCATGATCAAGGAAAGAACCTAGAAATCACCCTTCAAGAAATTCTCAAGGAAAACCCCCTGATGTTTTAGATTCAGAGGGCAAAATAGAGGTTGAAAGAATCCACCGATCACCTCCTGAAAAAGATCCCAAAAAGAAAACTCCCAGAAATATTATAGCCAGGTTCCAGAATCCCCAGATCAAGGAGAAAATACTACAAGCAGCCAGGAAGAAACAATTTCAATATTGTGGAAACACAATCAGAATAGCCCAGGACCTGGCAGCTTCTACACTGAGGGATCGAAGGGCATGGAATATGATATTCCAGAGGGCAAAAGAACTGGGAATGAACCCAAGGGTCACCTACCCAGCAAAACTGAGTATTTTGTTTCAGGGGAAAATATGGTCATTCAGTGGAATAGAGGACTTTCAAGCATTCTTGAGGAAAAAAACCAGAGTTGAATAGAAAATTTGACATCCAGACGCAAGAAGGAAGAGATGCCTGAGAAGGTAATCAGGGAAAAGAAATCAAAAGGAACTTATCAAAGTTGAACTATTTACATTCCTATATGGAAAAGCAATAACTGTGACTGATGATATCTTTCTCACTATGAAAATAATGGAAGAAAGGGGTGTGGTCATATGAATACATATGTGAATGTGTGTGTATATGGTTACAGTTATATATGGATAGGGGGCATAAGTTGAATTTGTTGGGAAGGGAGAATACTCAAGGGATGAAATTATGAGGTGAGAGGAAAGTGGCAAGAGGAGATGGGGAGAGACAGGGTAGGGTAAACTATCCCATGTAGAAGAAGCAAGGGGAAGTGGTTGCAAAGGAGGGGGAGAATAAGGAAGGCTAAAAAGGCAAAACCACATTCACATTGAATTTGGTTCAGGGAGAAAATGACATACATACTAAATGGGATATCTCAACCTGCAGCAGGATAGGGGGAAGGGGGATGAGAGGAGGGATGATGGATGGGAGGGCATCCTTGGGGTGAGGGGAGGTTGGAAGTACCCACTATAGAAGAGGGACAGGATCATGTAGGGAATGGACCAGGTGGGGGGTGGGATGAGTGGGAGGGAATTATAAGCAGCCTTGAACAATATATCTACTATGATAATGTTTTGCAGAGCTAGACATGTACAACATATACTGAATTACTTATATCCCAAGAAGGAATGGGTGACAAGGGAGGAAGGAAATGGATCTGAAATTCGAGGTCGTAACATTAAATGTTTCAAATATATATATAAATACTATTATTAATACTCTTTTGCCTATAATTGGGAGATAAGATGTGCAGGCACTGGGACACAAAGATTCATCTTCCTCTAATGGAAAAGTCAATGCGGGTATGGGAGAAGGTATGGGAGAGAGCAGATTGGAGGAAGCGATATCTTGTGAGACTGCTATTCTGGGAGGTTGGGTAGGGGAATAATGGGGGGAAAATGATTGTAACTCAAAATCTGGCGGAAATGAATGATGTAAAACAGAAGTTAATAAAGTATTTGTTTAAAGAAAAAAAAAAGAATCTCAAAAGCTCACTGAGGAGAGTCATTCCTTCAGGGTTAGACTGGATCAAATGGAAGCTAGTGACTTTATGAGAAATCAATATGCTGTTAAACAGATCCAAACAAATGAAAGAATAGAAGGCAATGTGAAATATCCCATGGGAAAAACCACTGACCTGGAAAATAGATCCAGGAGAGATAATTTAAAAATTACTGGACTACCTGAAAGCCATGATCAAAGAAAGAACCTGGAAATCACCCTTCAAGAAATTCTAAAGAAAAATTGCCCTGATGTGTTAGACCCAGAGGAGGAAATAGAGGTTTAAAGAATCCACAGATCACCTCCTGAAAAAGATCCCAAAAAGAAAACTCCCAGGAATATTATAGCCAGATTCCAGAATCCCCAGATCAAGGAGAAAATACTACAAGCAGCCAGGAAGAAACAGTTTCAATATTGTGGAAACACAATCAGAATAGCACAGGACCTGGCAGCTTCTACACTGAGGGATCAAAGGGCATGGAATATGATGTTCCAGAGGGCAAAAGAGCTGGGATTAAAACCAAGAATCACCTACCCAGCAAAACTGAGTATTTTGTTTCAGGGGAAAATATGCTCATTCATTGGAACAGAGGACTTTCAAGCACTCTTGAGGAAAAAACCAGAATTGAATAGAAAATTTGACATCCAGATGCAAGAAGCAGGAGATGCCTGAGAAGGTAATCAGGGAAAAGAAATCAAAAGGAACTTTTTAAAAAAAAAGTTGAACTATTTACATTCCTACATGGAAAAACAATAACTGTGACTGATGAAATCTTTCTCATTATGAAAATAATTGAAGAAGGCTATATGGGCATATGAATACATATGTGAATTTGTGTATATATGTTTACAGGTAAACATGGATAGAGGGCACAGGTTGAATTTGGTGGGATGTGATGATACTTAAGGAGTGAAGTTAAGAGGTGAGAGAGGAAAGTGGCAAGAGGAGATGGGGAGAGACAGGGTAGGGTAAACTATCTCATGTAGAAGAAGCAAGGGGAAGCTGTTGCAGGGGAGGGGAAGAACAGGAAGGCAAAAAAGCAAAACCATATTCTCATTGAATTTGGCTCAGGGAGAGAATGACATACATACTAAATGGGATATCTCACCCTGCAAGAGAGTAGGGGGAAGGGGGATGAGAGGGGGGATGATGGAGTGGAGGGCATTCTGGGGGGAGGGGTGGTTGGAAGTACCCATTTTTGAAGAGGGACAGGAACAAAGTAGGGAATGGACCATGTGGGGGGTGAGATGCGTGGGAGGGAAATATAAGCAGTCTTTTACAATATATCTACTATGGTACTGTTTTGCATAGCTATACATGTACAACACATACTGAATTGCTTTTCTTCCCAGAGGGCGTGGGTGACAAGGGAGGAAGGGAATGGATATGAAATTCGAAGTTTTAAAATTAAATGTTTCAAATACATATAAATACTATTATTAATACTATTTTGCATGTAATTCGGAGATAAGATGTGCAGGCATTGGGGCCCAGAGATTCACCTTGCCCTAATGGTAAAGTTGAAGGGGGTAAAGGAGAAGATATGGGAGAGAGCAGATTAGATGAGGGGATATCTTGTACTGCTATTCTGGGGTGGTGGGTAGGGGAAAAATGGGGAAAAAAACTGTACCTCAAAATCTGGCAGAAATGAATGATGTAAACCAGAAGTTCATAAAGCATTTGTTAAAAAAAAAGAAAACCCCAAATAGGGTCATGAAAAGTTGTATACAACTAAACAATAACAACAAAAGGTGATAATGGATTATGAGACGATACTCAATTTTTATACAGAACTACTTAACATTTGTCATTTTTTTTTCTTTTCAGAAGAATTTGCCTGGCAAGTATGGAATAATTATGATAAAAATGCATTTGAAACCCTGAATAAGAGAGAAGCTGGTAAGGCAGCCCTTAGTTGCCTTCTGTGAGTACAAGTTGTGCTGGCTCAATAAACTACATTGTGCAGAATGGAACTGCTCCCACAAGACTAGATGGGCAAGAATAGTTTTAGCTATCAAAAATAGAATGGATTCTTTGAAGCATAGGTCAGTAAATTTGATTCTGATCTCTTCTAGATCTAAACCACACAATTCAGTGATTTAAAGCCTAGGATCAGTGATGATTATGATGATGATGATCCTAATGACAATGGTGAAAAGTCTAAAAATACTTTTAAAAATAGTGGTGCTAAGAACCATTATAGGTTCAGCAAAAACAGATCACATGCCACAATAACTTCATTTCTTCTTATGAAAGATCACCAGACTGGGGAGTCAGGGGAATGGCTTAGACAATGATTTCAGCAAGGGTTTTAGAAAGGGGTACCACTATATCCTTGTGGGCATTATAGATAGATATGGCCTCAAGGATAGCATAGTTAGTTAGATTCAGAACTGATTGAATTCCAAAGAATAGTGAGTAATGAGTACACATCATTCTGAAAGAATATCTTTAGGGGTGTTCTGTACTTGGCATACTTCTGTTTAAATTATTGGAAAAGAATCAAGATTCAAAAAGATCTCAATTAGCTACAACAATGGGGCAAACCCATTTGAACTCAACTCTTTTCAAGCCATATCAGTAATCATTTAAACATAAACACTGTGCTAGGTACCATAGAATTTAGAACTTGAAAGAACCTTACAGAGGGTCTAGCAGCCTCTGAATTTTACAGATGGGTAACCTGAGGCCCAAGGGCAGGAAATGATTCAGGTTCCCCCAGGGAATAAAGAGATGAGTCAGAACTCACACCCAGGTTCTTGACTCCAAAGTTAGTACTTGTTTGACTTCACCTACATTTGGGCTGAAAAAAAATCAACTGCAGAAGGAAAGGATGGATGAGTCATAAGCAGATAACAGATTACATGAAAAGAATCTTAAGGTTATAGTGGACCCCAAGCTGACTATGTTATGACAGTCAAAATAGCAAATGCAATTTTAGGCTACATTAACAGAAGTATTATAATCATAATGAGGGAGCTGTTAGTCCTTCTGTACTCTGCCCTGCTCAGAACACATCTACAATGTTGTGTTCATAACTTTGCCTAAGGAAGAGTATAGACAAGGTGAAGCAGGTCCAGAGGAAGGTCATTGGGATAGTAAGGGGACTAGAAATTATATCATACAAAGATCACTTAAGAGAACCAAGAATGTTTTAGCCCAGGGAAGGAATCTTTATCAATAACAATTTAGGGACTTTTAAGGGAGTTCACAAAATAAAGATATTCTGCAATGCATTTTTTAAAAGTTTATTACCATATTTTTAATTTGCTCAGAAGAAGAACTAAGGCATAACTTGAAACACCCAAGGTTTAATACTGTTTTGCTGAACCTATGATGGTTCTTAGCACCACTATTTTTAAAAGTGTTTTCAGACTTTTCACCATTGTCATCAGCATAATCATTATCATAATCATCACTGATCCTAGGCTTTGAATCACTGAATTGTGTGGTTTAGATCTAGAAGAGATCAGAATCAAATCTGTCAAAGGTGACAAGGAAAGGATGCACCTAGGGAGGTCACTGGAAAGTTGACCATGATGGTTTTCAGGCCATTGTAGGAAGAAGGTAGGCATGGATCAGCTTTGACTCTGTAGAAATGCTCCCTTCAGAATTGACACACTAAGCTTCACCATTCACTCTTACTCAATGCTTAAGATGGACAGTGTTCCCTCTCATCCATACCAAGAAGCTTTGCCAAAGCAGGTGAGAAGTATGGGTTTTATAGAGAGTGAGTGGGTTCTCACCTAGGTCTATCCAGTTGATTTTCCATCTCTGATATCACAGCAAGGGAAACACTAGGGACTGGTCTTTCAATAAAATAGGAAAAGCAGGCATTGACTATGCAAGTTCCCCAAAAAAAGGCAAGCAGAGGGGGCTTGTCCAGAGTAGAGGCAGCCTGCCTCAAGTGAGACTTCACAAATCTCAGAGAATCCTACCTATTGTTTCAGTCTATTTCTGGACAACAGACTATCTGAAGGGATGTCATGTGGATGAGAGATCTGAGTTTTTCTGCTTAGCCCCAGGGAACAGAACTAAGGGCAGGGAGTAGTCCCAGAGATGGAAACTTAGGCTCAAGAAAGGGAAAATCTTCCTGGTTTCCATGCTACATAATAACAGAATGGGCTATCTTGGGAGGTAGTGGGTTTCCTACCACTGGAACTCTTTGGAACTAGAAGTTGAAAGATTGCTTGTAAGGGATATCACAGAAGGCACAGGTCAAGGTTGGCCTCGAGGCCCTCAGAGGTCCTTTGTGGCACTGTGGTTAGACCACAAGACTTGGAATCAAGAAGACACCAGTTCAAATCCTACCTCAGATACTTAATATCTGTGTGACTGTGGGCAAGTCATTTAACCTCCCTTAGCATCAGTTTTCAGATATGCAAAATGGGGACAATAACAGCACCTACCTTAGAGTTGTTGCAAAGATAGCACGCACATAATGTTTTGCAAACCTTAAAGCACTGTGCAAATGCTCACTATTATTATTTCCTTGTTGTTATTATTATGAGGTAGGGGGTTCCAAGTATTGCATATTTCATATACTGTAAGAGCTAGTTCATGAGTTAGTTTTGCCAAGATACTTTTTTTTTCTTTTTTGTAATAAGGGATGGCTTGCTGGGCAGTTGGGGCTGGATCTGTCGGAAATGAATGTGACTACAAAAACAGAAGACATCAATAAATAAATGACAAAATTCAAATTAATAAAGTGGGTCTTCAAAGGGGAAAATGATGCATGTCTATTTTCTGAGAGGGGGCAGGAGTGCTATTCCAGGGGCAAGGAGACAGGTAGGAATTTGCAAATCACATTCAGTAAATGGCAATTTTAGCTCTGTCAGGGTGGAAGCCTCATTTGTGAGTTAAAATAAAAGTGAGAGGACATTTTTCATTTTAATTTTCATCTCCCTCTTCTCTTTTCAGCCTTTTTTTCCAAAGATCAGTGTTTTGGGGAAACACTGATTTTGGGTGTTGCTTAGTTATATGAATCATGAGATTGGGAACAGCTGTTTCTAGCTGATACCATGCCCTCCCTAATCAGCCAGGTGAGAGTAACTTCCTGCCCCTCCTCCAAGAAGTGAAACTGACTAGGAGCTCTCACACAGGCTGCAAGCTTAGATGAAGAAAAACACCTTTGATTAATCCATCAGAATTCCTGCTCAGGAGCCCAAGGGAGCAACCATACTGATCATCATTGG
Organism: Gymnobelideus leadbeateri; assembly: GCA_011680675.1. NCBI lineage: Eukaryota > Metazoa > Chordata > Mammalia > Diprotodontia > Petauridae > Gymnobelideus > Gymnobelideus leadbeateri. Next base: position 133,227 of record WOXC01010309.1, read on the forward strand.
CCTCTCTGCTGGAAAATTTGGTAGCTGTTCACTGGGAGCCTGACTCCACTAATTGTCAGCCTAATTACTGACTGTAATTAGACAGGCATTCATGAGGCTCACCAGTTTTCCATTTCAGCCACACATGAGGCAGGAAAGTTGGATCCTAGATTTTAGATTTTGATGTGAGAGAGGCCTAATGGACCATCTAATGCAATCTGGTCAGTCAGTTAAAAAGCACTCATTAAGGACCTACTAAGCTCCAGGCATTGTTTTAAACAAAGGGAATGCTAAAAGGTAAAAAGACAGTCCCTTCTCTTGAGAAGTTCCCAATCCAATGCAACAAATACATACAAACAAGCTCTATGCAGAAAAATAGGAAATAACTAACAGTAGAATTAAGGAGGATGAGGAAAGGTTTCCTGTAGAAGGTGGAATTTTAACCGGGACTAGTCCAAATTGAGGCCTATAAAAATGAAGTTACTCGGGGCGGCTAGGTGGCGCAGTGAATAGAGCGCCGGCCCTGGAATCAGAAGGACCTGAGTTCGGAGCCGGCCTCCGACACTTAATCCGCACAAACAAAAACCTAGCCGTGTAACCTTGGGCAAGTTACTTAACCCCAATTGCCCTAAAGGGGCGGCTAGGTGGCGCAGTGAGTAAGAGCGCGGGCCTCGGAGTTTGGATGACCCGAGATCAGATCCGGCCTCAGAAAATGAGCACCCACGCATAAATAATGACTAGCCGTGTAACCTTGAGCAAGTTACTTAACCCCAATTGCTTAAAAAAAAAAAAAATGAAGTTACTCACCCTAGTAACTTCAAGTAGCTAGGATTCATAGCCACTTTCTTATCTTCCAAATCCAGCTGTCTTTGGGACTGTTACTTTCCTTTTAGTGATCTTTAGTAGCCTAGAAGCAAATAGCTTGCTCAGGTAACATACTATAGGCTTTCCTCTTCCATCTTTATTTTCCATCTTCTTGTCAGTCATTCTCAATGGACTTCCAAAGGGAAGGAGAGAGGCTTGGCTCTCTAAGGCTTTTTATGACTTTGGTAAACAATCCATATAGCTCTGAGCTCCCCCTTTTGATCTAGTTTTCCTGTTTATCCTAATATTTGATCCTCTCCTGTTTTTCCTGGCCGGACATGAACTTCTCAGAACTGGAAGACAATATGGAGATCATCTAGTCCAATAATTCTCAAAAGTATACTAAATGAAACACTGGCAGTTCTGAAAATCCTCTTAGGAGGTCCACAAGACCAAATTATTTTTATAATGATGCTAAGAAGTTGTGCTTTCCAATATAGTAAATATAATTCATTCAAACAAAAGCTCTTTGGAATCCTCAATAATTTTAAGAGTATAAAAGTATATTTTTGGTACAAACAAAACTAATGCATCCAAGATTAGAAGGAAAGCAGAAAACTGGAGGAAACATTTTTACATCAAGTTTCTCTGATAAAAACCTCATTTCTCAAATATATAAAGAATTAAGGCAAATTTATAAGAATATAAGTCATTCTTCAATTGCTAAATGGTCAGAAGATATAACAGGAAGTTTTCAGAAGAAGAAATAAAAACTACCTATAGTCAAATGAAAAAATGCTCTAAATCATATTGACTAGAGAAATGCAAATTAAAACAACTCTGAGGTACCACCTCATACCTATTGGATTAGTTAATATGACAGAAGAAGAAAATCACAAATGTTGGTGGCGACTGTGGAAAAATGGGGATACGAATGCACTGTTGGTGGAGTTGTGAACTGATCCAACCATTCTCTGGAGAGCAATTTGGAACTAGGCCCAAAGGGAAATAAAGTTGTACAAGCCCTTTGACCCAACAATCCCACTACTAGTATCCCAAAGAGATTTTTTTAAAGGGAAAAGGATGTATTTGGACAATTTATCTATAGCAGCTCTTTTATGGTGGTATAGAATCAGAAACTGAGGGAATGCCCATCAATTGAGGGGTGACTGAACAAGCTGTAGTATATGATTGTGACAAAATACTACTGTGCTATAAAAATGATTAGCAAGATGCTTTCAGAAAAGCCTGGAAAGATTTACATGAACTGATGCAAAGTGAAATGGGCAGAATCAGGAGAATAGTGGATACAGTAATAGCAATATTATAATAATGATCAACTGTAGATTAATTAGCTGTCCTCAGCAATACAATGACCCAAGAAAATTATGATGAAAAACCATTATCGACCTTTAGAGAAAGCAGTGATAGAATCAGAATACAGATTGAAACATTTTTTGTACTTCAAAATTTTTTCTTGTTTTTTTTTTGACCTGTGTTTTCTTTTGCAACATGACTAATATGGAAAAAGGTTAGGCATGACTGCACATCTATACAAAATTGCTTGCCTTCTCAAGGAGGGGGGAGGTGTAGAAGGGAAGGAGAGAATTTGGAAGTCAAAATTTTAAAAATGTTTTAAATTATTTTTACATGTAATTAGAAAAAATAAAATGTAAAAAAAAGAACTTTAAGGAGTGTAAAGGAGTATTAACACCAAAATCTTGAGAACTGTAGTTCTAGTCCAACCATCCCTCAACAGTCAGCTCCCTTTAAAAGGCACCAGTGATAAGGGGACTTGGAATCTTGGAGTAATACATTTGCTTTTGGAGAGCACTGTTTGTTGGAAAGTTGATACAAGTATCAATCCCCAATCTACGCCTCTACAATTTCCACCCATTACTCATCCATTACTTTGCCCCTATGAGGCTGTGCAGAACAAGTCAAATCACTCTTGTACATAAATAATAATTCCATGGTCCTTCCTCCCACACATGTGCTCCTTGCCAGGCTAAATACTCCAGTTTTCTTCAGTCTGTCTTTGGCATGGACACCATTCTTCTGATTCCAGTCTCTAGTGGTGAATCCCACTCATCCTCTGCCCAGCTTGTGTTTTGGCCTCTAATTAGGACTACTGCTTTGCTGTTTCCTACATTCAATATCTCTTCCTTTACCCTCAATACTCCCAGGTGTCACCTGACTGGTCCTGAGTCATTTACCTAGACCTGACAAAAATCCCTGGACCATACATGGTGTTTTCCAAATAATGGAAGGAGAAGGGGTAGAGAAAAAGAAAGTGAAATCTGCCACTTGGACACATATTTGGCAGGAGAAGGTGATAACTATGGCTAAAATTTAGTATGGCAAACTAAATGTGGGTTACTGTTATCTATGCTTTCCTGCTTGACCATTTCTAGGAATATAATTGAAGATTTACTTTGGTATTTGTTAAGCTCAACCTGATCGTGAAACTGAACTAGGGGTTTGAACAACACAAGTACTTCCTGTCTTCTAAAAGCTTATATTCCTAAATGACAGTTTCATTTTCAACTTATAAAAACAGAATTCTGGAAAAAGCAAAAAAATGCATTGGGAAAATTATAATAGAAAAAGGAAAGAGACAGATAGACACACATAGAGAAAGACACATACACATACACAGAGCAAGAACAAGAGAGACACATAAACACACAGAGATCAACACACTGAGACAGAGAGCACTTAAAGACACACACATATACACAGAGGCAGAGCTAGCAAGATACACAAGCATACACAGAGACAGACATCGAGACAGACAGACAACAGAGACCAAGAGAGTGAGAGATAGACAGATGCACAGAAAAAAGAGTGAGAGAGAAAAACAGACATATAGAGACAGAGTCACAGAGAGGGAGTGTAAGAGCAAGAAACAGAAAGATACAGAGAACATGAAATAGACACACAGAAAGCAAGAGTGGCAGCAAAAGAAAGACAGACACTTACCAAGGGGGATGGGGGAGTAGAAGGAAGGAGGGAGGGAAGGTGAGAGTATATAAAATCAGAGTTGGATCTAGAGCCCAGGTCTCCCAACTTCCACTCACAGTCATTCCACAGTGACTAATTTCAGTCCTGTCACTGATTTTATTTATTTTTTTAAACAAATGCTTTATTAACTTCTGTTTTACATCATTCATTTCCACCAGATTTTGAGTTACAATCATTATCCCCCCATTATTCCCCTACCCAACCTCCCAGAGCAGTAATCCCACAAGATATCGCTTCCTCCAATCTGCTCTCTCCCATACCTTCTCCCATACCCCCATCGACTTTTCCATTAGAGGAAGGTGAGTCTTTGCATCCCAATGCCTGCAAATCTTATCTCCCTATTACAAGCAAAAGAGTATTAATAATAGTATTTATATATATTTGAAACATTTAATGTTACAACCTCAAATTTCAGATCCATTTCCTTCCTCCCTTGTCACCCATTCCCTCTGGGGAGATAAGTAATTCAGTATATGTTGTACATGTCTAACTATGCAAAACATTATCATAGTAGATATATTGCACAAGGCTGCTTATAATTCCCTCCCACTCATCCCACCCCCACCTGGTCCATTCCCTACATGATCCTGTCCCTCTTCTATAGTGGGTACTTCCAACCTCCCCTCACCCCAAGGATGCCCTCCCATCCATCATCCTTCCTCCCATCCCCCTTCCCCCTATCCTGCTGCAGGTTGAGATATCCCATTTACTATGTATGTCATTTTCTCCCTGAACCAAATTCAGTTTGAATGTGGTTTTGCCTTTTTAGTCTTCCTTATTCCCCCCCTCTTTTGCAACTACTTCCCCTTGCTTCTTCTGCATGGGATAGTTTACACTACCCTGTCTCTCCCCATCTCCTCTTGCCACTTTCCTCTCTCACCTCATAATTTCATCCCTTGAGTATTCTCCCTTGCCAACAAATTCAACTTATGCCCTCTATCCATATATAACTGTAACCATATACACACACATTCACATATGTATTCATATGACCACACCCCCTTCTTCCATTATTTTCATAGTGAGAAAGATATCATCAGTCACAGTTATTGCTTTTCCATATAGGAATGTAAATAGTTCAACTTTGATAAGTTCCTTTTGATTTCTTTTCCCTGATTACCTTCTCAGGCATCTCTTCCTTCTTGTGTCTGAGTGTCAAATTTTCTATTCAATTCTGTTTTTTTCCTCAAGAATGCTTGAAAGTCCTCTATTCCACTGAATGACCATATTTTCCCCTGAAACAAAATACTCAGTTTTGCTGGGTAGGTGACCCGTGGGTTCATTCCCAGTTCTTTTGGCCTCTGGAATATCATATTCCATGCCTTTCCATACCTCAGTGTAGAAGCTGCCAGGTCCTGGGCTATTCTGATTGTGTTTCCACAATATTGAAATTGTTTCTTCCTGGCTGCTTGTAGTATTTTCTCCTTGATCTGGGGATTCTGGAACCTGGCTATAATATTCCTGGGAGTTTTCTTTTTGGGATCTTTTTCAGGAGGTGATCGGTGGATTCTTTCAACCTCTATTTTGCCCTCTGGATCTGAAACATCAGGGCAGTTTTCCTTGAGAATTTCTTGAAGGGTGATTTCTAGGTTCTTTTCTTGATCATGGCTTTCAGGTAGTCCAATAATTTTTAAATTGTCTCTCCTGGATCTATTTTCCAGGTCAGTGGTTTTTCCCATGAGATATTTTCACATTGCCTTCTAATCTTTCATTTGTTTGGATCTGCTTAACAGCATCTTGATTTCTCATAAAGTCATTAGCTTCCATTTGCTCCAGTCTAACTCTGAAGGAATGAATCTCCTCAGTGAACTTTTGAGATTCTTTTTCCATCTGGCAAATTCGACTTTTAAGGCATTCTTCTCCTCATTGCCCTTTTGGGCCTCCTTTGCCATTTGAGCTAGTCTATTTTTTAGGTGTTGTTTTCCTCAGTCAGGCTGTTGACCCTCATTTCATACTTTTCCTGCATCCTTCTCATTTCTCTTTCCAATTTTTCCTCCACTTCTCTTATTTGATTTTTAAAGTCCTTCTTAAGGTCCTCTATGGCCTGCAACCGCTCATGTTTTCCCCTGGGGCTTTTGGAGCAGGACTTCTGACCTCACAGTCCTTTTCCTGCTCTATGCCCCCAAAATAGGAGTCTAGGGTTGCATTTTTCTGTTTCCTTTGCCTTGGCATGTTGCCACTTAATTACTTGACTTTTGGGCTTGTTGCCACACTATGGCTTTAAGGCCAGATAGAGGAATTTTCGTCCTGAAGGTGTGGGGGGCAACTTCCGTTTCTGGCAAGCTGTAAACCCACCCACGACTTCCACCCTAGATCACAATCCAGATCCAGGGAGGTTAAAGCAAGAGCGATTACCCCCCAAGACTGATCGCTGCATCTCCCTACAAATTTGCAGGCTGGGAGCGGGATCTGCCTCTGAAAACTACAAAATGGCATTTGTCCTCAGTGGCTTCTAGCCCCCAGGGGAGGGAGCTGATGCATTCCCTAATACCAGTCCCAAAGTCCATGGGACACTAACCTCTTACTTTGTCCCAGGCAAGTCTATGTTGATAGTTCTGGAATCGCCACAGCTCCTGGTGTTCTGGGGTTCCTCCAGCTGGCTGCTGGCCCTGCCGCCCTGGGGCTAAAACCTCGGCTCATGCGGACCTGGGCTCAGCTCGGCTCAGCTCCTGCGCTCTGCGTGCTGCAGGCTGCCAGGTCCCAGACCACTGCGCTGGTCCTTCCTGAAGGGCTGCTGGGCTGTTCTCAGCGGGAGTTTAGCTTCTCTGTGTCTTTCTGTGGGTGCTGGGGCTCCAGAAGTTGTTCAGAGTCCCCGTTTACATCGTTTGGGGGGAATGTGGGGGCAGAGTGGCTTGGATGAGCTGTTTCTACTCTGCCATCTTGGCTCCACCCCCCTGTCACTGATTTTAAATAAATGTATTCTGCAGAACAGTTGGTAGAGCTGTGAACCAATCTAACCATTCTGGAGAGCAATTTGGAACTATGCCTGAAGGGCAACAAAACTGCACACACTTTGATCCTGCAATATCACTACTAGGTCTATAACCCAAAGAGATCATAAAAAAGGGGAAAAGGATCTACATGTGCAAAAATATAGGAGCCCTATTTGTGGTGGCAAAATATTGGGAACTAAGGGAATGCTTATCATTTGGGGAATGGATTTTTTGTTTGCTTTTGTTTTTTAGAAGGCAATTGGGGTTAAGTGACTTGCCCAAGGTCACACAGCTAGTTTTAGTGTTAAGTATCTGAGGCCGGATTTGATCTCAGGTCTTCCGGACTCCAGTGCTGGTGCTCTATTCACTGTGTCACCTATCCGCTCCATTTGGGGAATGGTTAAACAAGCTGTGGTATATGAATGTGACAGAATATTATTGTACTACGAAAAATAATGAACAGGCAGATTTCAGAAAATCCTGGAAAGACATATACAAACTCATGGGCAGAACCAGGAAAACTATACACAGTATCAGCAACATTATGTGATGATAAATTATGAATGAATGAGCTCTTCTCATCAACACAATAATCCAAGACAAGAAAAAAGGACTCACAAAGGAAAATACTATCCAGATCCATATAAAGAACTGATGAACTCTGAGTACAGACTGAAGTATTTTTTTACTTTAATTATTTTTTATATTTTTTCCTTTTTGATCTGTTTCTTCTTTTACAATTGTGACTAATATGGAAATATGCCTTACACGGTAGCACATGTACAATCTATATCAAATTGCCTACCATTTTCAGAAGAGGGGAGGAGAGGGAGGGAGAAAAATTTGGAATCCAAAATCTTGTAAAATGAATGCCAAAAGTTGTCTTGACATGTAATTGGGAAAAAATAAAATACTATATATATATATATATATATATATATATATATATATATATATATACATATATATACACACATGTGTATATTTATATATGTATATTACATATATATGTGTGTGTGTACACACACACACACACACACACACACACACACACACACACACACACACACTGCAGAATCATCCTCAAAACAGACTGAGAAAGTTGGAAGTAACTTTAGAGATTATCTAGTACAACCTAACTTTTACAGATGATTGTGTAGAGGACTGGATAATTAGTATATGGGACTTGCCCAAGGTCTAGATATAAAAAAAAATCCAGTTAAATTTTTAGAAAACTCTTCCAGTCTATCTAGTGACTGTTTTGAGGACATGGGGAGGAGGGAGATTGGTATAGAAAGATGGACAAAGTTGCAGAACTGAGAATAGAACATAGGTCTCAACTCCAGTTCTTAGCACAGTGCCTAGAACACAGTCAGTGCTTAATAAGTGTTGATCAGTTGACTCCTAGATGAGTATTCCTTCTACTCCCTTCTGCCCTACCTGATAAGTGATCATTGTTGAACTTGCTCATGGGCTTTAACTTCCCTCAATATTTTGCGGGCTGTTATTAATGATCCCTCAGATAACTTCCCAGGAGACAAAAACAATGAAGGTTTGAGTATAAAACTCTATGTTAATACTAAAAGCACCAACTTTCCATATATAACAAATCACCTTCCTGATGCAGACTTTGGGTAAGAACTCAAGGGCCTCAATCCCTCATTCCCACCTGAACATCATCATTCCTTAACACGAATCATCATTAGGTGATGCTATCTGTGAATGCTTTCATTTTACTGTATGAATTTGCTAATTCTGAACTAATCCTGAACTTGTTGAAACATCAGAAGTAATTGTATGGGCTATTGTCTCTTCCAAATACCTTTTGACATGAGCTATGCATCACAAGTTTAACAGGCCCAGGGACCTCCCATATAATTAATTATTCTATATGCCTGAATAAGAGGTAACATCATGTAGTGGATAGAGAACTGAACTTGAGAGGAAGATTTGGGTCATTGAAAATGTTGATGCATTGTGGCTATGTGACCCTATGAAAAGTAATTTAGCCTCTATTTGCCTCAGTTCTTTTCAACTGTAAAATGGGAATACTTGGGGGCGGCTAGGTGGCGCAGTGAGTACAGCGTTGGCCCTGGAGTCAGAAGGACCTGAGTTCGGATCCGGCCTCAGACACTTAATGCACACACAAACAAAAACCTAGCTGTGTGACCTTGGGCAAGTTACTTACCCCCAATTGCCCTCCAAAAAGCAAAAAAAAAAAAATGGGAATACTTACCAAGCATTGTCAACATCAAATGAGATCTTAGCATAGTGTGTGTATATTACATAGTAGTTATTTAATAAATCCTTCCTTCCTTCCTTTCTCCCAGTGCACTACCTAGGCAACTGTTTAAGATTATGTCCATGCAAGATGGCAGTGTAGAAGCTCACTGAAGAGAATAATGCCTTCAGAATTAGAGTGGAGCAAATGGAAGCTAGTGACATTATGAGAAATCAAGATACTATTAATCAGATCCAAACAAATGGAAAAAATAGGAGGCACTGTGAAATATCTCACTGGAAAAACCACTGAAGACACAACTTCCAAATTCATATAAAAGGGGACCCTGAACATACCCTGGAGCTCCAGAACCCACAAAATGACACTGAGAAGCTAAATTCCTGCTGAGGACAGCCTGGCAGTCCAGCAGGGAGCAGCCAGCACAGTGCTCTGGGAGATGAGCACAGGCCTGCATGAGTTGAAGGTTTTAGCCCCAGGGCAGCCTGAACAGCAGCTAGCTGGAGGGACCTGAGAACACCAGCATCTATGGAATTTCCAGAATTATCAACACATAGATGACTAAGACAAAGTGAGAAGTTAGTGCCCTATGGGCTTTGGGACAAGCATTTGGGAGCACATCAGCTTCATACCCCGGGGCGAGAATCCACTAAGGAGCTGTCTTAGCTAGAGCCCTGTTGCCATGTTGCAGCTTCAGCTCCTGGCCAGCAGACTGTAGGGGAACCAATGATCAGTCTGGGGGGAGGGGTAATCGCTCTTGCTTTACCTTTCTTGGATCTGGATTGTGGTCTGGGTGGAGGTCTTGGGATGTGTAACCAGCTTGCCAGAGTGTATGGAGGCTTCAGAGAGAGCACCCAACTAATACCTCCAGCAGCTGAGAAAACCCCAGCATTTGGGACAGAAGCTCCCCTGTCTGGTGGCAGAGTCCTATGGTGGCAACAAGCTCAAAAGTCAAGAAACATGCCTAGGCAAAGGAAACAAAGTAAACAGAAAAATTCAACATTAGACTCCTATTTGGGGGGCAAAGAGGATCAAAGCATGGAACAGGAGGAGGACTGGGAGGTCAGAACTCCTGAACCAAAAGCCCAAAATGAAAATACAAGCTGGTTACAGGCCACAGAGGACCTTAAGAAGTAGATAGGAGAAGTGGGGGAAAACCTGGGCAGAGAAATGAGAAAGATGCAAGAAAAGTATGAAATGAGAGTCAAAAGCCCAACTGAGGAAAATAACACCTTAAAAATAGACTAACTCAAATGGCAAAAGAGGCTCAAAAAGACAATGAGAAGGATACCTTAAAGAGCTGATTTTGCCACATGAAAAAAGAATCTCAAAAGTTCACTGAGGAGAATCATTCCTTCAGAATTAGATTGGAACAAATGGAAGCTACTGACTTTATGAGAAATGAAGATGCTATTAACCATATCCAAACAAATGAAAGAATAGAAGGCAATGTGAAATATGTCATAGAAAAAAAACACTGACCTGGAAAATAGATCCAGGAGAGATAATCTAAAAATTATTGGGCTACCTGAAAACCATGATCAAAGAAAGAATCTAGAAATCATCCTTCAAGAAATTCTCCAGGAAAATTGCCCTGATGTTTTAGAACTAGAGGGCAAAATAGAGGTTGAAAGAATCCACTGATCACCTCCTGAAAAAGATCCCAAAAAGAAAACTAGGAATATTGTAGCCTGGTTCCATTATTCCCAGATCAAGGAAAGAATATTACAAGCATCCAGGAAGAAACAATTTCAATATTGTGGAAACACAATCAGGATAGCACAGGATCTGGCAGCTTCTACACTGAGGGATCAAAGGGCATGGAATACGATATTCCAGAGGGCAAAGGAGCTGGGATTAAAACCAAGATTCACCTAACCAGCAAAACTGAGTATCATGTTTCAGGGGAAAATATGGTCATTTAGTAGAATAGAGGACTTTCAAGGATCCTTGAGGAAAAAAAACCAGAGTTGAATAGAAAATTTGACATTCAGTCACAAGAAGCAAGAGATGTTTGAGAAAGTAAACACGGAAAATAAATCATAATGGACTTGTCAAAGTTGAACTATTTACATTCCTACATGGAAAAACAATAATTGTGGGGGGCGGAGCCAAGATGGCGGAGTAGAAACAGCTCATCCAAGCCTCTCTGCCCCCAGATTCTCCACAAACTATGTAAAAAAGGACTCTGAACAACTTCTGGAGCCCCAGCACCCACAGAACGACACAGAAAAGCTAACCTCCCGCTGAGGACAGCCCAGGAGCCCTGCAGGAAGGACCAGCGCAGGGGTCTGGGAGCTGGCAGCGGGCAGAGCGCAGAGCGCAGTAGCCAAGCCCAGCCGAGCCTAGGTCCACCTGAGCCGAGGTTTTAGCCCCAGGGCGGCAGGGCCAGCAGCCAGCTGGAGGAACCCCAGAACACCAGGAGCTGTGGTGACTCCAGAATTATCAACATAGACTTGCCTAGGACAAAGTAAGAGGTTAGTGTCCTATGGACTTTGGGACTGGTATTAGGGAATGCGTCAGCTCCCTCCCCTGGGGGCTAGAAGCCACTGAGGAGACACGCCACTGTGTAGTTTTCAGAGGCATTTCCGGCTCCCAGCCTACAAATCGTGGGGAGATCCAGCGATCAGTCTTGGGGGGTAATCGCTCTTGCTTTAACCTCCCTGGATCTGAATTGTGATCTAGGGTGGAAGTTGTGGGTGGGTTTACAGCTTGCCAGAAACGGAAGTAGCCCCCCACACGTTCGGGACGAAAATTCCTCTAGCTGGCCTTAAAGCCATAGTGTGGCAACAAGCCCAAAAGTCAAGCAATTAAGTGGCAACATGCCAAGGCAAAGGAAACAGAAAAATGCAACCCTAGACTCCTATTTTGGGGGCATAGAGCGGGAAAAGGACTGTGAGGTCAGAAGTCCTGCTCCAAAAGCCCCAGGGGAAAACATGAGTGGGTTGCAGGCCATAGAGGACCTTAAGAAGGACTTTAAAAATCAAATAAGAGAAGTGGAGGAAAAATTGGAAAGAGAAATGAGAAGGATACAGGAAAAGTATGAAATGAGGGTCAACAGCCTGACTGAGGAAAACAACACCTTAAAAAATAGACTAGCTCAAATGGCAAAGGAGGCCCAAAAGGGCAATGAGGAGAACAATGCCTTAAAAAGTCGAATTTGCCAGATGGAAAGAGAATCTCAAAAGTTCACTGAGGAGATTCATTCCTTCAGAGTTAGACTGGAGCAAATGGAAGCTAGTGACTTTATGATAAATCAAGATGCTGTTAAGCAGATCCAAACAAACGAAAGATTAGAAGGCAATGTGAAATATCTCATGGGAAAAACCACTGACCTGGAGAATAGATCCAGAAGAGACAATTTAAATATTATTGGACTACCTGAAAGCCATGATCAAGGAAAGAACCTAGAAATCACCCTTCAAGAAATTCTCAAGGAAAACTGCCCTGATATTTTAGATCCAGAGGGCAAAATAGAGGTTGAAAGAATCCACCGATCACCTCCTGAAAAAGATCCCAAAAAGAAAACTCCCAGGAATATTATAGCCAGGTTCCAGAATCCCCAGATCAAGGAGAAAATACTACAAGCAGCCAGGAAGAAACAATTTCAATATTGTGGAAACACAATCAGAATAGCCCAGGACCTGGCAGCTTCTACACTGAGGGATCGAAGGGCATGGAATATGATATTCCAGAGGCCAAAAGAACTGGGAATGAACCCAAGGGTCACCTACCCAGCAAAACTGAGTATTTTGTTTCAGGGGAAAATATGGTCATTCAGTGGAATAGAGGACTTTCAAGCATTCTTGAGGAAAAAACCAGAGTTGAATAGAAAATTTGACATCCAGACACAAGAAGTAAGAGATGCCTGAGAAGGTAATCAGGGAAAAGAAATCAAAAGGAACTTATCAAAGTTGAACTACTTACATTCCTATATGGAAAAGCAATAACTGTGACTGATGATATCTTTCTCACTATGAAAATAATGGAAGAAGGGGGTGTGGTCATATGAATACATATGTGAATGTGTTTGTATATGGTTACAGTTATATATGGATAGAGGGCATAGGTTGAATTTGTTGGGAAGGGAGAGTATTCAAGGGATGAAATTATGAGGTGAGAGAGAAAATTGGCAAGAGGAGATGGGGAGAGACATGGTAGGGTAAACTATCTCATGTAGGGGAAGTGGGTGCAAAGGAGGGGGAGAATAAGGAAGGCTAAAAAGGCAAAACCACATTCACATTGAATTTGGTTCAGGGAGAAAATGACATACATACTAAATGGGATATCTCAACCTGCAGCAGGATAGGGGGAAGGGGGATGAGAGGAGGGATGATGGATGGGAGGGCATCCTTGGGGTGAGGGGAGGTTGGAAGTACCCACTATAGAAGAGGGACAGGATCATGTAGGGAATGGACCAGGTGGGGGGTGGGATGAGTGGGAGGGAATTATAAGCAGCCTTGTACAATATATCTACTATGATAATGTTTTGCATAGCTAGACATGTACAACATATACTGAATTACTTATATCCCAAGAAGGAATGGGTGACAAGGGAGGATGGAAATGGATCTGAAATTCGAGGTCGTAACATTAAATGTTTCAAATATATATATAAATACTATTATTAATACTCTTTTGCCTATAATTGGGAGATAAGATGTGCAGGCATTGGGACACAAAGATTCATCTTCCTCTAATGGAAAAGTCGATGGGGGCATGGGAGAAGGTATGGGAGAGAGCAGATTGGAGGAAGCGATATCTTATGGGACTGCTATTCTGGGAGGTTGGGTAGGGGAATAATGGGGGGAAAATGATTGTAACTCAAAATCTGGCAGAAATGAATGATGTAAAACAGAAGTTAATAAAGTATTTGTTTAAAAAAAAAAGAAAAACAATAATTGTAACTGATGAAACCTTTCTCAGTATGAAAATAGCTGAAGAAGGGTACATGACATATGGATACATATGTGAATGTGTGTACATATGTTTACAGGTATGCACAGATAGAGGGCACAGGTAAAATTTAATGGGAAGGGATGATACTTAAGGAGTGAAATTGAGAGGTGAGACTGGAATATAATGAGAGGAGATGCGGAGAGACAGAGTGGGGTAAACTATCTCACATAGAAGAGGCAAGGGAAAGTGGTTGCAGGGGAGGGGAAGAACAGGAAGGCAAAAAGGTAAAACCTTATTCTCATTGAATTTGGCTCAGGGAGAGAATGACATACATACTAAATAGTATAATGTTTTGCATAGCTATACATATACAGCATATACTGAGTTGCTTATCTTCCCAGTGGGAGTGTGTGTCGGGGAGGAGGGTAATTGGTCTGGAATTAGAAGTTTTAAAATCAAATGTTTTAAATATATATAAATACTGTGATTAATACTATTTTGCATATAATTGGGAGATAAGATGTGCAGGCATGGGGGCACAGGGATTCACCTTGACCTACTGGAAAAGTCGAAGGGGTATGGGAGAAGAGATGGAAGAGAGCAGATTGGATGAGGGGATATCCTGTGGGACTGCTATTCTGGGTGGTGGTTAGGGGGAAAATGAGGAAAAAATTGTAACTCAAATCTGGTGGAAATGAATTATGTAAACCAGAAGTTAATAAAGCATTTGGAAAAACCACTGACCTGGAAAATACATCCAGAGGAGATAATTTAAAAATAATTGCATTACATGAAAGCCATGATCAAAAAAGAACCTAGATGGGGACAGCTAGGTGGTGCAGTGAGTAGCCCTGAAGTCAGAACGACCTGAGTTCAAATCCAGCATCAGAAGCTTAACACAAAAATTAGCCATGTGACCTTGGGCAAGTTAATTAACCCCAATTGCCCTCCAAAAAAGCAAAATAAAATGAAATAAAATAAAACCCTAGAAATCAACCTTCAATAAATTCTCAAGGAAAATTGCCCTGTTTTAGTACCAGAGGGCAAAATAGAGGTTGAACTGATCACCTCTTGGAAAAGATCTCAAAAAGAAAATTCCTAGGAATATTATAGCCAGTTTCTGGAGTTCCCAGTTCAATGATAAAATATTTCAAGCAGCTAAGAAGAAACAATTTGAATATTGTGGAAACACAATTAGGATAACTCAGGACTTGGCAGTTTCCATGGTGAGGGATGGAAGGGCTTGGAATACAATATTCTGGAGGGCAAAGGAGGTGGGATTAAAAGCAAGAATCACCTACCTAGCAAAACTGCGTATAATATTTCAGGGGAAAATATGGTCATTCAGTGGAATAGAAGACTTTCAAGCATTCTTGGTGAAAAAAACCATAATTGAATAGAACATTTGACATTCAGATACAAGAAGCAAGAGAAACATGAGAAGGTAAACAGGGAAAAAAAATCATAAGCAACTTATCAAAGTTGAACTGTTTATATTCCTAAATGGAAAAATAATCATTGTAACTTATAAAACTTTTCTCAGTATGAGAATAGTTAAAAGCAATATAAATGTATGTATGTATGTATGTATGTATATATATATATACATATATACACACATATATATAGTACACTTACATATATATCTATATAGGAGGGTATGTGGGTATATGAATCCATATGTGAGTGTGTGTATATATATGTACAGGTATACATAGACAGAGGGCACAGGACTAATTGAATAGGAAGGGATGATACTTAAAAGGTAAAATTGAGAGGTGAGAGAGGAATATAACAAGAGGAGATAGGGAGAGAGAGAATGGGGTAAATTATCTCATATAGAAAAGGTAAGGGAAAATTGTTACAATGGAGAGGAAGAACAAGAAGGCAAAAGGGAATGGGTCAATCTTACTCTTATTGAATTTGTCTCTTAGGTAGGGAATGATACACACACTAAATAGGGTATCTCACCCTACAGGAGAGTAGGAGGGAAGCAGATGAAAGGGGGGATGATGGAGGGGAGGAAAGTTAGAAGCACACACTTTTGAAAAGGGACAGGGTCAAAGTAGAGAATAGAACAAGTGGGGGGGTGGGATAGGATGGAGGGAAATATAGTCAGTCTTTCACAATGTTTCCACTATGGAAATGTTTTGCATAGTCACACATGTACAATCTATATTGAATTGCTTATCTTCCAAGTTAGAGTGGGTGACAAGGGAAGAAGGGATAGAATCTGGAATCCAAAGTTTTAAAATCAAATATTATATATATACACATACACACATATATATAGATACATACATATATACATACATGTATATAATTTTTTACATGTAACTGGGAAATAAGATATACAAGCACTGGGGTATAGAGATCCATCTTGCCTTACTGGAAAGTCAGAGGGAGGATGGGGGAGGGGAGAGTAGATTGGGGGAGGCTGTATACAGTGGGGTCGCTGTTTGGGGATTGTGGGTAGGAGAAAGATAGAGAGAAAATTTGTGACTCAAAATCTTGTGGAAATGAATTGTGTTAACTAAAAATAAACATAAAATTTAATGTAAAAAAGATTATGTCCATAAAATAAGTTACAGAGGAATGTATATCATCAGATCATCAGTGGCAGAGGGAGTTTCTTACTTTGATGAAATCAAAGATCAGGATTGAAAAAAAGAAACCTCTTCCAGTATAGCCAGGACTTATTTTTGAAGACATTTGAAGGAGTATTATGGTGGGGACAAGGTTAATGATTTGTACCTCTAGTATCTTTGTGTGGAAGAGATGTTGTATATAAGATTATTCACTGGAGATGTTTGCCCAAGGGATGGATCCCAATCCCAGTTCTGACACCCTTCCCTTCAGCTTTACATATGTGTCCCTGGCAGGCCCTGATTACTGCTAGCTAAGTCACAAAATTCAAGTTATTTTGGTGCATGATCTTGAGTATCAGCCTAATTCAACTGCTTCCTCTCCTAACTTCAGGCTGCATACCTGAGATTTCTTAAAGGGAGTACAAGGAGTCATTTGACTGCTTGCCATTGAAAATGAAATAACCCAGACTTCCCAGTCTCTTGATCTCCCTTAAAGATGCTACCTTCCCTCTGTCAATTATCTCCAGTTTAAACCTTCTTTGTGCATAATTGTTTTCTTGTTATCTCCCTCGCTATTAGGCTGTGAGCTCCTTGAAATCAGGGACTGTATCCCTGGCACTTAGCACTCATGACACATAGTAACTCTTAATAAATGCTTGATAATACTGACCAACTGAATAAGAAGAAAGCCTTTGGAAAGAGATGAGGTTCCTCGTCTCTTCTAATAAACATTTTCCTTCCTCTCATCCTTGAGGATTTGGAAGCTGTCCTACTTGCCCTTCCTTCTTTCCCTCTCCTCCCCACCCCCACCTCCCCAGGAGAATTCTGATCTCATCCAAATTCCTCTCTGATACAATAATTAGTGATGGAAAGTCTCTTTGCCCAGTAACTAAGACTTTGGCACAGTTGTCCCCCTGAATCCTTTGTTGGAAAAGCAGATGTGTGATCATGTCAGAAGGATGACCATCTCCAGATCTGCTCAGTTCTTGCGTAGTCTGCCAATGTCTTTAGCATGGACTCTGGCTTCCATATGGATTCTCCCTATATGCCCACCAGACCCATGCAAACTACATTCACAAGTAACTACAGGGCTTCACACATCCCCTTGTCTCATGTTTCACTCCTACTATCAAAGGACTGACTTGTTCCAATCAGTTTCCTTGTCTTGCTACAACACTATAGTAATAATCGAGGATGCTGAAAGTCCCACTTTGCCTAACAATAAAATTGGACTGAGTTGTGTCCTTTCTTTGTCTCCTTGTTTTGTTTTTCCATATTACTCTATTGTGGCTATTCCATTATGAGGTAATCCCCTGAAGGTCAGAAGCCTCATTTATTTTTTCTGTCACTATTCCCACATTGCCTAGTAGAGGACTCTGAACTCAGTAGCCTGAGAGACTCATTCATGTATGCATTCAACAAGTAGCTATTAAGACCCTACTACATTCCAGATGACAAAATAGCCCCTGCCCTCAAAGTACTTACATCTATTTTATATTGTTAAATAATAGTCAAGTACTAAGTTTAATCTCAGACTGCCCCCAAGACCACTTCCACTCTTGAACTCTTGCAATATTCCCATGGAAACACAAGGAAGAAAAAAACCCAAGAAGTGAATTTATAAAGAATGTACAAAGAAGTCAGTTCTTTTAAGTTTCATATATATATATATATATATATATATATATATATATATATATATATATATATATATATATACATATATACATATATATCCTACTGGGAGGGAGAAATATGAAATGGGAATAGAGGTGAAATGGTTATTTTGGTCAGAAAGGCAATCACATCTGGCTTGAGGAGGAGGTAGGGAGTGTTTCAACTAGCCCATTGAGGAAACAGAAAAATTTCTAGGAAATTAAAAAAATATATGTAGGGAGGAAAAAGAAGTGAAATCACAGCCATATTGGAGGATAAATAGAACTGGGGGGGGGGGAACTTATTCTCTCCCTTTCTCTTCTCTCCTCTTCCACATAATCAACCATTTCAATATGTAGCTTAGGATGTGGTACAAGATAACAACTCAAGTAAATTTTAATATCCATTTTCCTGATGAGAAGATTGATATAACTCCCAGGGATAAGAAGTTTCCCTAAGGCTACAATTTTAAAAGATGTAAGACTAGAGAGACCTGAGACACCTATTTTATAGACCAAGGTCTTATCCAGATACCTGATTTCTATATGACTGTATACTTACCAGGTGGGTTGATATAGTGGCTCACTAGAATTTTCTCTCTACCCACTGTCCTGTTGACACAAACATCATTTACACCCACTCTGCATATGTGGAAAATTTTTATTTCATTGTTACCCACTCCTCCAAATCATTTTACAGATTGATCAGCATGCATGACTGTAAAGGTCTAACAGGCACCAATCCCCACCATTACCTTAGTTTGGTCACATGGTTTGTTTAGATGAGTTTGCCTCTTGACCCCACTTCCAGCCCCACTCCAGGTGAAGCTAAATAAGAAGAATCTTTTTGATTCTATAAAACTCAGTATTCCCAGATGGTCAGGTAAGTAGCACCAACAGGCACACCAGCATTCTGCTCCTATCCTGTTTAAGCTTGTTCTTTGGTACCCTGTTTTCTCCATTGCCTTAGTAGCTGGCATACCACCTCCACCTGGCATACCAACTTGGTGCTCTTTACTAGATATTATTCATCACATATTAAATACTAAAACTTTTTCCCCTAATTTGCTACCAACAATCCCATTATCCCTGGAACTCAACCTCTTATTTGTTCTTCCAGGGGAACTTCCAGTTGCCTGCCATCTTTTCTACCAAGATAACATCTCTCAGATATCTTTGTAATGGCAACTTACAATTATTAGTATGATATTGTCTAATGGTTTAGAACAGGGGGTGTGGCCATATAGGTCCTCAAGTGCAGTCCTTTGACTAAATCCAAACATCACAGAATTGAAGTTTAGATTCAGTCAAAGGGCCATACTTGAAGACCCAGAAGGTCACATGTGGCCTTGAAGCCATACACTCCTCACCCCTGAGTTAGTAGTTATAGAGGAATCCCATCTACAATATCATAGAATCTTACTTTTGAAGGAACCATAATCCTTTTATATGATGCATAAATCCTTTCAAAGAAAGATTTAGGAAAAAAATTAGTAGCTGCTTTTTTTAACCTAAGTTTTATGGATGTCTTTTGTTTCTTATATCAGTCATAAAACTCTTCTCTGTCACAAAGGAAAGCAGATGAGCAAAACCAATCAACACAGTGATTGTGTCCAACAGGTGTAATGGCAAACACAGAAGTAGTTCACACCTTGTTTCAGCTATTGAATTAACACCTTATTTCAGTCTGTTAAGAAACAGAACCTGTGAACTCCATAACTTGTGAACCCTAGAACTTGTAAACTTCTGGGTAGGAGCTAATGATTATATAAGGAGAGTCCCAGGGCTAGAGACAGCAGGAACTGAGAAGAAGACTCTTATGATGGCAGAGTCAAGAAGGAGAAAACTTATGGTATCCTGGCACTGTATTTGTCTGCTCTCTCTGTGTTGAGTTTGTTTATGATACTTTGTATAGAAGCCTTGGGACCTTACTAGAAGCCCTGAAAGAGTATTTGTATGTGTACAGAAGTACTGGAGGAGGGTTTTGGAGGTCCTGGGACCTCAAATTTGTGCTGACCTCTTGAACCTTGTTTTTGGGTGTGTGTTCATTTCTATGTTGATGATTTGTGTTGAGTTCTCAGACCTTGTTGGTGGTCTGAGTTGATTTCACTGGCAGATAGTGAATTGATGATGGTGCCAGCAATGTGCATGAATATTATTGTGGCTCTGTTAAGCTTTGTCTTCCCAGAAACAGGAACTGTGAAGAACTTGAAGTGGACTGGACACTGTGAGCTTCAATACAGAATGGTAACTGAACAAAGAACTGGACAAGGAGCTGGACAAGCTGCCTGCCTTTAAACCCAGGTGACAGTTGGAGCTGGGACCATGGAAGAGGAACCATGGAAGCTGAAAGCCAGTCTCGAGACAAGCTGAAATAATATTTTACTTGGATATTGTGTACTGACTGAGAAGATTATTATTTACTTATGACCAAGAAGTGGATGGCCTGTGTATTATCTACTACCCCTTAAGAGGTTATTGAGTAATGATTAATGACTGAGTAGTGACTGATGATTAAATAGTGACTGATGACTGATGACTGAATAGTGATTGATTTGTAACTTAGCATGCCCCATGAGTGGAGAACCTTGACTATTATATTTTGTGACCCTTAAGGAGGCCTCCTTAAGGGTGATTGAATGATTGAGTTACTAAATGATTGTACCTTGTTGAAAACTATTGTGACCACTTTGGTGAAAACTATGTGGCATTTTAGTGATAAGTCATTGTGAATGCTGTATTTTTATTTTCTGTGATAAGTTGTAACATTGTGAATGCTGTATTTTGATTCTCTGTAAATGTTTTGATCTGATTGGTTACTGAATAGAGTGTTCATTATACTATGAAATCAGAACCTTGAAAGCTGTTCACAGCAGCAGTCCTCTGGAAAGCTGCTTGTGTGTTGGTTTACAAACAGTTTAAAAAACATTCAGCATCTATAATCTGCCCCATCCTGCCAAGAAAAGAGAAATCACTTATCCCTTGATAAGAAACATCTCTATTGCTCTAATCTTACTTCAGTGGCTTTTTCATGCTACTGTCATGTTGTTGTCATTGTGCATATAATTCTTTGTTTTGCTTTTTCTTTTTACTCTGGATCACTTCATATAAGTCTCTTCATGTTTATCCAAATTACTAATAGTTGTCATTTCTCATGGTACAACAATATCCCATTGCATTTATATACCATGAATTGTTCTGCCATTCACCAATTAATGGGCACCTACTTTTTTCCAGGTTTTTTTTTAACTACCATAATAAATTCTGCTATAGATAATTTGTTAAAGTCACCAATTCATAAAGGAGCTCATTCTAATTTTAGATATTTCTAAGCAAGTTTTTCTTTAAATCAAGTTAAAATCTGCCTCTCTATAATTTCTGCCTATTTTTCCTACTTCTGTTATCTCAGTCTAAGCAAAATTTGTCTAATCCCTTTTCCATTTAACAGTCATTTAGATCCCTAAGTACAGATGACTTATTTCCCTCTAAATTTTCTCCCAAGTTCCAACATTTCATAGTCTTGTGGCATGATTTCAAGTTCCTCCACCATTTTAATTGTTCTCCTCTGTGCATACTACAGATTAAAATAAAATCTGGCACTCAGAATTAAGTAAAAGGCACCAGATGTGATCTGATCATGGTAGAGTACACCATGATTATCATATCCCTTATTCTCATCATGATAGTTCCACTAATGCAGATGAAAACTGAATAATCACTGTGTTTGATGGCCATATCACAGAACTGATGGAGATTGAGCTGGCAGATCATTCATTATTGTCTAGTCATATGCCCCCTTTTATTTTTGGTTGATTTTTTAAAAATTAAAATATAGGACTTTAAATTTATTCCTATTAATAATTATCTTATGAGAAATGAAACAAGATGATGGATTAGGAGGTAAAAGCAAAGCCCAGTCATCCCTTGCAACTATTCTAGTGAAGACCTATAAAGAGCACCAGGACAAGTCTTGACAAAAAAAAAATTCAAGGAAAAATCAAAATGACTCATTTTTCCCTAAAATCAGATAGGCATAGGGAGACATTCAGGTTTGCAGACACTGGTGACAAGATTGAACCAAGAGAAAGTCATGTGGATTCTTCTAGCGCAGTGACTGAACTGAGGTCTTCAGCTTTGCATTAGGACAGAAAGAGGTCCCAGATCCAGTTACCTAGCTGCTTTTTCCTTCATATTCCAGAGTAGGAGCATAAATCCAAAATAGACCAAGGAGGCAAACCGTGCATGGGGATAATGGACAAAGGCAAAGAGAATTTGTGTGACTGAGTCATAAGCAGAAGCAAGCAATAATCAATGTAGTTTGGATCTTGGAGTGATTTCTTGGGCTCAACCCTCAGCCAAGTCTGAAGCCTGCAGCTAAATAACCAAAGTAGAGAGCTCTGATGAAGGAGAAAGACTGAAGTTGTAACACTCTAAACCAGAGCTGTATAGCTAATTGGTAGGAGAATTGTCCAGTAACCTGAGCTACTGAGTGTCTGAGTTCCAACTAGGACCAAACCTATAGTTGTGTCACTCTGATGTGACTCAGGAAGAATTAATAGAAAAGCAAAAGCAAAACAAAACAAACAACAACAACAAATAAAGAATACAGAGGATGACAGAAGACAGAATGGGCAGCTTTGATTACATGAAATTTAGGAGATTTTTGAACAACCAAAGTTGATGTAGCTAAAATTAGAAGGGAAATAAGTAACAAGTTTTTTTTTTTTCTGATAAGTGTCTTATTTCCAAGATATATAAGTAACTGATTCAAATTTTAAAGGAAAAATAAAAAGTCATTTCCCAATTTATAAATGGTCAAAGAATATGAACAGGCAGTTTTCCAAGGAAGAAATCCAAGCTCTCAATAGCCATATGAAGAAAATCCTCTAAATAATTAAACAATTAGAGAAGTGCAGATCGATGCAATTCTGAGGTTCTAACAGAAAACTCTTCTGATTGGAAAAGCTGATGAAACAAAGAAAACAATGAGGTAGGAGTGGTTCTAGGAAAATAAGCACATTAATGCACTGGAGCAATGAACGATTTGTCCAGTAATTCTGGAAAGAAATTTAGAACTATGACGAGAGGGTTACTGAACTATGAATGCCCTCTGACCCAACAGTACCATTTCTTGGCCTGTACCTTGGGGGTATTGGAGAGTGGGGTGGAAAGAGACTTTTGTGTACAAGGTTACATTGCAGTTCTTTTGTGCTGGCAGAGAACTGGAGCATGGCCAAGTGCCCATCAATTATGGAGTGGACAAATGAAATGAATTACAGTGTTCGAATGTGATGGAATGGTGTTGCATTATGGGAGATGGTGGGGGAGGGGTTGGGTGTATACAATTTTGAAGAGGCCTAAGAGAACTTGTATGAACTGGTACATAGTTGAGCAGTGGGGACAGAACCTGGAAAACTATTTGCTCAGTGTCAAGAGCATTTTGGGGATTTGGGAACTCTGATTGGTGAAATAGCAAAACATAATTCCAGAGGAGCCATGATGAAGCACACTACCTGTCTCCTGACAGAGATATAACGGACTCAGGGTGAAGATTGGGACATAGTCAATATGACGATTTGTTTTACTTTACTGTGTATGTTTGTTATGATTTTTTTTTCCTTTTTCTTAATGAATGGGGGTGGGAGAAAGAGAGAATATATTTTTGTTAATTGAAAAAAAATTTGGTTTAAAAAAAGAAAGAAGAAAAGATCCTATGTGTACAAAAACATTTATAAAACCTTTTTTTTCATGGCAATAAGGAACTGGAAGCTAAGGGGCTACCCAATATTTGGGGGAAAATGAACAAATGATAAATATTGTGTTGTAAGAAATGATAAAAAGAGTAGTTTCAGAGTAACCCCAAAAGGCTTTCATGAACTGATGTACAGAGAAATGAGCAAAACCAGGGAATGATTTAAATAATAGCAACATTATATAAACAAATGTTTTTGAGAGACTTAAGACTCTGATCAATACAGTTATTTATCATTATTCCAGAGGACCAATGATGAAACAGGCTGATTATTTCCTAAAATAAAGGTGACAGACTCAGAGTAGAAACTTAGATATACACTTTTTAGACATTTCCAGGGGGGGAATTTGTTTTGCATGGCTATGTATATGTCACAAAGGTTTTGTCTGTCTTTTTCTTTTCCCAGTGGGTTAAGGGAAAAGAAAATTAAAATAGATTTTGGATAATTAAAAATAATAATTAAAATGCATCCTATAGTACCTATTGTTCTAGCTAGCTGAAATATTTTGGCATTCTGATTTGGTCATCTGGAGTATTGTTGATGTTGTTCTGTGGTATCCATTCTTTGTGACCTTTTGGACTGTACTATCCAGAGGCTTTTCTTGGCAAAGATACTGGAGTGGTTTGCCATTCCCTTCCCCAGTGGATTAAGGCAAATAGAGATTCAGTGACTTGCCCAGATTCATACAGCTAGTAAGTACCTGAGGTCAGATTTGAGCTCAAGACCTCCTGACTCCAGAGCTTTATCCACTTAGCCACCTAGCTGTCTTCCTGAGCTACCTACCTGCCTCCTTTAGTTTCCTATCATGTATAAATTTGATAAGCATTACTTCTTTGTCTTCATTCAACCCACTGATCAAAATGTTGAATGAAACAAAACCAAGAATAAGTACCCATGACAACCTTACTAGATATCTCTCTGGGTATTATCAATCCATTAATCCCTTCTTTTTAACCTGGTATTTCAACCAGTTCCAAAGGTACCTAATTTCATTACCCTCTATTTCTCCATCTTGTCCATAGGAAAGTCTTAACACTTTATATTTTTTAATGCCTAGCTTAAACACATTTTCTATTATAGTAATCTCATCAAAAAGGAAATGAAATTAATCTAATATGAATTGTTCTTGATGAACCCATTATGGCTCTTGTTGATTACCATTTACTTTTCTAAGTGGCTACATACTATACCTTTAATAATGTGTTCTAGAATTTTGCCAAGAATCAAGGCCAAGATCACTTTTAGCCTATAGATTAATGAATCATCCTTCTCCTTTAAAAAAAAATTAAAAACATTTGTCAATCTCTTTTCTGTGACACCTCTCCCAAGCTCTACAATTTTTCAAACATCACAGAGAGTAGCTCAGCAATCATATCTACAAATTCCTTCTGTACTCCTAAAAGATTATATCATTTTTCTGAGTCTGGTGATAAACTCATTGAGAGCAGTTAAGTGCTCTTTTACAACATACTTGGGAAGCTAAGTGGCACAGTGGATAGAGTGCCAGACCTGGAATCAGGAAGATTCATTTTTCTGAGTACAAATCTAACCCTCAGACATTCACTAGATGTATGTCCCTGAGCAAGTCACTTAACCCTGTTTGCTTCAATCTGCTCATCTGTAAAAGGAGCTGGAGAAGGAAATGGCAAACCAATCCAGTATCTTTGCCAAGAAAACATCAAATGAGGTCACAAAGAATCAAAAATAACTGAATAACAACCAAAACGCATCCCCAATCTTGGGTTTCAACTGCTTATTAATTTTCTTTGCTATGTACTTCCTAGTCAAAGCATCATTTTCATTGATAGAAATAATAAAACAAAATGATAGTTGAGTAAGCACTTAAATAAATACTTTTTCATTACATTCATTCATTCATCCATCCTCTGATACATCCCTTGGCTTCCATAGCATCTGCATTAAAAATAGGAGTCAGTTCTCTCTCTATCTATAATGGCCTCTTTATATAGCTGCCCCCTTGGCTTTATCATCAGAATCATTTGCATTTGTGCTGTCAGAATATCATTCTTGGAGGCATCTCATCTATTCTGAAATGATTTACCCTGTAGAATCTTAACCAATGGGATATTATCTAGCCCTTCTCTAAATTCTTTGTGATTGAAAAAAGATGGAAAAGCTAGGCAGTCTGAAATATATTCTAAAATTTGAGAGAGTAGATTTCAAACTCTAAGATGGTGTATCACTTTTTCTCAAGATTCCGATTGCTATTAGTCCAGCAACCTGTTGCTCCTTATCGGTAAGGTCCAGAAAAAGTTCTTGATTTTGACCTTACTTTTGAAAGGATAAATCCACTGACAAGGCAAAGCAGGGCAAGAATTTCTTAACTCCCTACGTTCAGTATGTGTCTGCATAACTGAACTTCCCTTTCACTAGCATACATTATGATATTTTCCTGTAAATTGTCATCCATTTCCTCCTTCTGGTCAGGTGATCTATAATTTACTCCCACCACACTTTCTCCCTCCCTTGATAATATGTCTTCCACCATGCTTCCTCTTAGGGTCATAGGATTACAGATCCTAGGCTGAATGGGGTCTTAGAGATTACTGACTGCATCCTCTTATTTTACAGATAAGGAATCTGGGGCCCTGGTTTGTTCAAATTCACACAGCTAGCAAATAACTAAGATAGGATTTGAACTCAAGTCTTCAAAATGCTGAAAGGTAAGTGTGATTATCGTCTCCACTTTACAGATGAGAAAACTTTACAGATGAGTCACCCAGAGGTTATGGCTTGCCCAAGATCAGGCAGAAAAAGATCTGTTTTGAACTCAAGACTTTCTGACTCCAAGCCTAATGTTCAGTGGCACCACCCAGGTGCTTCAATTACTGGGCATCTTTACTACAATTCTTTCCTTCTCGTGTCTACTACTGTCTATG